>APFE030912031.1:0-31811 GCA_000404065.3 Pinus taeda | reverse complement strand
CATAAAACACATATACACAGAGATTTCCCACTGGATCCCAAAACCGGGACTACCAGCTTGATTTTTCATTATGTTCCTTTCAATGTTACAATACAAAATTATACATGCCAATGCATCCAATACCATGGACCAAAAAACCATCGCGTCCAAAACCATGAACCGAAAACCATCGCGTCCAAAAAACATGTGCGAAAATCATGCACAAAACTATAGTTGGGTCCGCCCAACCTAACATAGGGTCCAAAACCAAAATTTTTAGGGGCACTGCCCCGGACCCCATAAAGTGGGGTTACAGGTACCCCTCAAACCCCCTGTTAACTATGTGGAAAGAATATAACACAACCCAACACGGACTCTACCTCAGTAAGAGCCTCACCAAGACAGCATTGCACAATCCTGAGAGGGAAGGCTCTATCTTCCTCTCAGGAAATGTGCATGTCTTCCGAGTGACTATCCTCTAGGACTGTTTTGTGCATTTCTGAAGGACAGTGACTGTTGGCCCAGAAACTTGTGCAATGCAGTCACTGTGCCTACAGCCATTGCCAACTATGATTGCACATTACACAATTCCAACAGTCAACAGCTAGACTGGATTTTACATTGTGCAGTACTAGGAGTCATTCAGTCTCCTAGCAGTCCACACTATCACTTGTGCAGTCTTTGCAGTCAATCTCCTGACCTCCCCACTGAAATTGTGTAACCTTCATGATCAACCACATAGGTATGTTGCACGTCAGTTCTCAAGTTCATTTTGGTTTTCAACTAACAGATTTCTTGCCATGAGTGTTTCCCTGCCTCCAGGTATTGCAGGTGTTCATCTGCCTCTTAGTAGTGCAGGTACAATTGTTTCCAAGAGAGCATAGTCGAAGACACCGTTCAGAGCACACCTGGAGATGCGGTCGATAAAATGTCTATGGGCTTGCCTACTCATGAAGACATCAAGTTTTTCATAGAAAGCACATCAACGTATCACTACGAGCATCATCATGAATAGCATCTGAAGGCAACATACTGAATGCAATGAGCACAATGAATGCAGTGAATGCAGTTAACATAGCACATGCCATGAATGCGATAAGAAGGTTGTTGACAACACAGAGGTGGAACAAAGTTGTAAGCTCAAGAAGATCCACTAATGATGTTGGGCATGGAATCCCCCCATAGCATCTTTTGGGGCTCAAAGCCCAAGTTTTTAGTATTATTATTGAAAGGACTCCGCGAATTGCGGACGTGGAGCACAAATTGTATGTTAGAGTCATAGGGTTGTCTACCCTAAGTTTTGAATGTAGTGTCAACTACCCATGCTCTGTAGACCATGGGATTGTATAAATAGAGCGAGGATGTAATTTGTAAAGAAAATTAGAGATACATAGAGGAATGAATGGAGTCTAGAAGATAGCAAGCATAGAGTAAAGGTCTACGTGCTTTGGGTTCTAGTAGTAGGAAGAGGCTCTACAGCTAAGTGCGCAGAGTTCTAGTAGAGTCCACAACTGAGTTTGCGGACCCGTGCAGCTGAGTGCGTAGGGCAGAGTCGAGTTTGTAACCAAGGAAGAAGAATAATAAAGAGAAGTTTGATTCCAAATATTTTGTATCTCTTTTAAGTTATTATATGGTTGATATCTTTTGCAATTATACTATTTTATTTTTCGCGCGCACTGGTGTGAATGGTGAACACTTTTAATTATAACTAAACACCTGCAGATAAGATAAGTTATCAACTAATATCGGGTTAATAGTAAGGGATTGGGTACTAACACGGATCGAGCCTCGAGTAGGGCTGCACAAAGGCAACATCACAGGCTCCGAGGTATTGATAGGTGCGCGTAGCGACATATGTGAAGGGTCAAACCGCTGACCACCAAAAATCATTAGACATCTCTAGGGTACGGAAACCTAGTTTTAGCACCCTCCCATACTACTTCGGGTGAGACCTCAATCTGTGCTCTGCGGACTATTTCCAAAAGGGCCAGTAGTACCAGGATTTGTTTGGCTAAATCAGCTTTGAAGTTGGCTCAGGGCCCTACAAGCCAACAAATGGTTCCATTGCTGGGACTAGGATCTGCATAATGGATGTCTGATGTTGTATCATTGGAATCCAACCAAGAAATAAATTGAAGGGTGGTTAGACAAGAAGATTCACGAGTTCACGGCACAGGAAAATAGGAATCTGCAACTATCTAAGGAACATTGGTTGGAGTGCTACTTATATACGTAAATCCATGAAATTTTCTTTGCATCCTATCCTTCTGAGCTATATGAGTGGATCACGAAGCTAGCACATAGTCAAGTAAGGTGTAGGCTAGACAAACCATTCGTGTGGACTCAAGAATTAGTGCATAGACTAGAAGCATCAGGAGATAATATCATGCGAGCTATGGACCATTGGCTCGATCAGATTATAGGAGGATTTATCACTAAGTTCACAGTAGATATGACCATCAGCTACAGTGAGGCGGAATGATGCTTCCTCAAAGGACCGCGAGGTAAGTGTATTGAATCTTTGAATACTTGGATTAAGATGCTATTGTGTGAAAAGTGGGTTATGCGAATAAATTAATATTTGGAACTATGTGAAGTGGGAAGATCTACAAAAATGGAAGTAGAGAAGAGTTAGAAACTAGTCCCTTAATTTCACCCTCGTGGGAAAGCGAGGAAGAGCTCGTGAAAGTTTCTTTGAGAAGCGCAGTTAGTCTGATAAGGCAGTGAATTCCTCACTTACTGCCTCCACCTACACTGCCACTCGTCTCACCCTCTTCACCTCCATCTCCACCCACCCCACCTCCTCCACCACTACAGTTCAGTATGGCGAGTGCAATCAAATTGCTAGTATTCAGAGAAGTAGGGAATGGAGATTCGAACCAATTCAGGTCCATGGTAAGGGTGGTATGGGAAGCACAAGGAGTTGTGGATGAAAATATAAAGAAGGCTACACTGGTAAGTCCATTGTAGGATCACTCATTAAAATCATACATTAAGCATTCTAATGACCATTGAAACGTAGGAATCACAGAAATCTAGGCTACACTGAAAATGGAATTTAGTAGGCGAAAGTTGGAGACACAATCAATTATCGGGTTTAAGGAGATCACGATGCTCCTAGGTGAGACACCCTGGGATCTGGACCAGAGGCTGAAGAGTATGATTCGCGAAGCCAACATGAATTTGATAGATGGACAACACCACTCTTGGTTTGTAGTGCCATTAACACTGCATTTAAGGATGACTTTGTCACAACAAAAGCTTTCCACCCAGGCTAAAGCCTTGGAGATGGAAATGAGATTGCATGAGACCCTTATACAAGATCCTAGTCTAGGAGTCCAACAAATCCACACGTAACTACAAAATTTGTGTCTAGAAATGTAGAGTTTGAAACTTGGCCAGAGGTGTGCTAGGAGGTATGGTGCATAAAATGCAAAGGCCAGGGGCATGAGAAGGACCATTGTCCAATATTCGCGAATTACTTGGTGGGAGGCGAGTTGATGTCACTAAGACCTAAGGCACAAGCAGGACCAAGCGTGATGCCTCCACTATGTTGTGTGATCTCTCAGATAGGAGGAAAACACACTATGGATAATTGTCATCTATTGCACAAGTATATGCAGACGTCCAAACAATTGTTTTGTAATTTTTGTGGGTCGGTAGGCCATGATGAACGCACCTAGAGAAGCTATGAACTAATGATGGATCAGAATCTTGCCAACAGGGTACAAACTAAAATGCGAGCCCTTGACCCAAATGCAAAAATGGCGCGTGCTAGAGTTCAGGGGTGCGGAAGAGGTTGAGGTGGAATGGGACCAAGAAGGGCTCATGGACAACTAAGTTGTTACAATTGCAGAGGGATAGGACAATATGCCAATGATTGTACAAATCCGAAAAGGACATCATGTTTGTACTGTACTCAGTTTGATCCTGAGGCAGAAGACTGCCCTACATTGATAGCGAGCCTGCATGAAAAAGGGGTACTCCAGCCTCCTCCTGCAAATGATGAGGTTTGAGTTGTGCACAGAAGGCCTGAATGTAAACATAGTGGTTAGAAGCGGTATCACCATTGGTGATGATAGAGGGAAGCAGCCAGAAGAAAGTGCATGGGTTCACAAGGCTCCTACAAAGGAACCTAAATTTGATTTGGAGCACACGAAGGAGACGTTCATGGAGGCTAATAAGAGCTTCACGGAGGCCACCACTTTAGGTAGTAAGGATCAAGTAGAATGAGGGATGGATCCTTCAATGCTCACTACCTTTCTGCAGACATGCATGAAACTGTTGCGCAACAGCAAGGCAGTAAAAGGACTACAGGAACTTATCACTAGGTGCATGGGGTCAGGAGAACTGTGCATGGTTCGGAAACTTGAAAGCATGCATTGTGCACAGGGAGGGAAATGAGGTTGACTGCGCAAATTGGCAAGTATAAAATGGATCAGGTAATCCTAGATCTCAGATCAGACATGAATGTACTACCGAAACAAACATGGGAATGCATGGGCATACCCACACTACAATGGTCTCCTATTCAATTGCAAATGGTGAACCAGCAGAAGATCCTCGCCATGGGGAGGTTGCAAGGGGTAACGGTGGATATTGAAGGTGCGAGCGCATTGGTGGATTTCAAGGTGATAGAGATTGTCGACGAAAACAATCCCTATCCCACGATACTAGGAATAGACTGGGCCACCGATATGAACAGTGTCATAAATTTGAAGAAGCACAAAATGATTTTTGAGAAAAGGTCACTATTCATAGTAGTACTACTAAATCCGGCCGAAGGAGCATGATACACTGAACCAGTGAGCGACGATGATAGTGATGATGATCTCGATTGAATATACAAGATAACCACGTGAGAATGGGATAGGGTGAACCCAGCTATAGATGGTAGGATTTCGTGGGAGCGCAAAAGCCCCTGCACTTTGGATTCACACGAAGAGATAGAGTGATGGCAGAATCGGTTGCACAAAGTAACAATACTTAGTTGCAACATGACGGTTAGATCATTGTGCTGCGTGACAACAGAGGTAATGGATCTACCTATGTATGATGGGTTGATAGTGGTGGATTAAATCATGGACAAATTTGAAAGTACAGTGTTATAAGAGCATTGGTTCAATGCTCTGAAATGGGCACTATGCACGATGCCCGCAAGGTGGTGGAGTACACATCAGGGAAGTTTTGAGGACTAGCACAGATGCAAGAGGATAATGCACCTACGATTTGGAAAACCCCAGCTAAGGATGAGAGTTAGTTATGAGGGGAAAAACAACTTACAAACATATGACATGCATCCTGAACAAGCACACACCACTCCCATAATAGAGAATCAGAACAAAAGGCAGTAGCAAGAAAGGCGAAGCACGCCAAGGATTATACATGGAGAAGCATCCGACAGGGTATGCGAAGTGATGAACATGGTTCACCAGGTGAGACGCATTGACTGGGACCTGCACGTACCAGTGGTTTGAGGGCCTATGGGACCATATGCAAAACCCTGACCATGAAAACAAGTCCATGGAGGCGGACTGAAGTAAGGACCATAAACTTTGAGGAGCATGTGATGATGAATCCAAACGAAATAGCACCCACATGTGTGACAGTGTGCGAAGCCCAGGATGATGAAATCACATAGCTATGCAAAGCAAAACACATAAGACTTGACGAAGCCATTAGGCAAGGGAACCTTAGACTTCGCGAACTTGAAAAGGACTGGTTACGGCTAAGGAAGAAAAGCATTTTGATGGACGCAGAGGTCAAAAGGTTGGAAAATGAGATCAAGGGAGCATGTATCATCGATAAACCAAGGATGGCAAGGCAAGTTGTGGGTGATCATACTAATGAATTAGAAGACTATTGCCGAGAATTAATTATTCTATTCTCATGGTTAGGACCATATATCAAAAAATGCAGGAACGAGAGGAGTGCACTACAAACAGTAGAGTGCGCGGTGCTGATCGCCACGATGACAGATGAGGATTTTCCATGGATTATACTAGAGGGAAAGATGGAGCCTCAGGCAGGTGGTGCGACCACCTGACTATTTGTAGGAAGAATAGACTTAGCACTCCAAGCAGCTGAAAGGGAGCGCGGGACTATAAACTATTCTTTCTAGAAGTTGCGCGCTCTGACAAGTGCGCGCAAGAACAACTTGTCACAAGGTTTGTGCCCATGCATGGAGGGATGCGCAATCACGCATGTGGGCTGGGACATGACCATTGGTGTCATTGTTCATGATGGGATGTCCGATTTGAGGCCAAATGTCGTGGGAGGTGGGCATTTAAGACAAGTTATGGGCAAGATTTCGAAAAGTCTGCGACCAAGAAAGCATTGATTACTCTGAATTGCAGGGAATGGTTGAATTCAAATTCAAAAGGTGCTATAAAAATCCAAGGGATAGCTAGCAAACAACGATTGGTCAATTGGGAGTTGAGTGGTTGAACAGAGCATAGAGTGTTGAGAGCTGAGCGAGAATAGAGCCTTTAAGTTCGCAAAAGACCGCATACAGTGTAGAAATGATGATAGCCACTAAAAATGGGTTGGGCATCGGAGAAGGAACCACTGTTGATGTCGCACAAACCCCCATGGTCCACAATTTTCCCAAAGGCACTGGGGCTATCACAAAAATCCCTAAATCACCCTAGACACTGAGGCCAAAGAAAGATAAGCAGGTAATGGGACCAATACGTATGTCCCCGACCCAGTAAGTTATCAATGGAAGAAAACGACAAGGCAGTCACCATTGAAATAGATGAAGAGGAGGAGGACTTGCAGGCTCTAATTGCCATAGTAGAGGAAGAAGAAGATGTGGAGGAAGACATCCAACCAATGCGCCCCACAGCAAAATGGCCCGAGTATGTCCCTCCACAGAAAGGGAAATCCAAAGTACCAAAGGATCTAGATGCAAAGAAGAGTGCACTCCAGACCTCGATCCTCCCCGATGGAATTAATTTTAAGATTCCACTTCTAGGATGCGTACCGACCCTAAAATTTAAAGACTGGGACCTCACAGACATCGAGAAGTTCTTGCACTTAGAAATGGCGAACCTGATGAAACAAAATACATAGGGGCTAATGATAACATCATAGCCGCAAAAATGGCTGCGTAGTGTGGAAAAGGCCAGATTGCTTCATCTTCTATGGATACCACATTTCCACGGTGCACCCATCACTATTTTCGTCATCAGGTTGCTTGTTTTCCTGGTCCATGATGGAAACTGATGGCTATAGGAGCCTATTCCCATCACAACAGATCTCATCCACCGAATTTCTCAGCTTCCATGTAAGGGAAAGGACCCTGCGATGATAGCAGGGAAGGAAAAGTAGCGACTTGGCTCTCATAGAGGCCATGAAGACAAAATATAAGCTCAAGAAGAGAAAGAGGGGTTACACTATCACCAATATCAAGGATAAACAGGTGTTCATAGCCACCCAACTCCTCGGTGGTAATGTAATTAGAAAATGCCATGGTGATGAAGTACCAGCATCAGTAGTTGCGTCGACCAAATAGTGTGTGAAAGGGGTCTAGTTCAATTGGGCCAAGTTCCTCTGCAAAGATTTCTTTCTCAACTGCCTGGAGGCCCAAGAATAGGGTAATACCTTCCACTCCATGTGGTTTCTCTTATCCATCTTGCTAGTAGTAGGAGAATTGTCGGAGGATAGCTAGTTCTCAAGCATTGACCGAGGCTTACCAGAGGCTGCAAAGTATGCTTCGCTCTGGGCCACCAAGGATGTTAAACGGATTCACGATACCAATATTTTCTAGGTGCTCATGGAGGTGAGCATATAAATGTGGATTAATAGGAGGTAGCACATATCCCCCACAGTGCACAACAGTCTACAAAGTTTTGCATATTTTAAGGTGGACATGCACAATATCTACATCAAAGCACGAAAAGATCCAACGCAGTAGTGGACAAAGCTCCCATTCATAGCCACTAATGACACAATATTTACGGTGTTAGAGACATGGCCACTGAGAGGCGCGCCCTAGATTTGGCGGATTTGGAGAGGACAACAGCACAGAAAGGGAAGGATGATGCCAAGCTATGCATCACCCAACTAGTCAAGAAAATGCACAACGAAAAAGTGGCAACTGAGGTCAGGGCAGCTCGTGAAGTGACACAAGCGGCCATAGAGCAGAAGAATGCCACTGAAGAAGTAGTAGTAGCAGAAACATTAGAGGCTACAATATTGCAGGCAGAGGAGGGCCAAGTAGTGTCTGTAGGATAGGAGGCAGAGGACACCAACCTTGAAGAAGAGAGCGTGGACCAAGGAACCACCTTGACCCAACTCAAACGGTCGCGTCTCACAGAAATATCAGGTCCAAGAAAAAAGGTCAAGGTCTGAAAGCTAGCCATCAACCTGATCACCTTAACTGAAGGTGATCTCCATGACATTGGCGAGACAGTTCGCGATGTCACTAGTGAAGCGCTCCAAGACCTTATAACGGAGTAGCATACTGTGTTTGGGGCCCTAAGGGCACAACTATAAGAGTTCCAGGTACGGCCCCCACAGGAGGGTACCTTGTTTATGCACATCGTAGTAGGCACATTAGAAGCAGAGCAGATGCTCTCTCGAAGATGGTCAAGACGATAACCTTGCCAAAGGGAGCACCAGTCTCGGAGAGCATAATGGATTGGGTGACGCTTAATGCAATGAAAGGGTTTTTTCTTAACTTGGTTTCCCTTCCCCGCGAGACACTTTATCAGCTGTAGGATGGGATAACAACAGAAATCTATGCCAGAGAGAGCTACACAATCTAGGTTTTGAGCGAGCATAATATTAATATAGAACAGCTTAGCTTGTAGCACAATGAGTTGGTGTCACAAAACTAACAGTTGGTATAGATAGTTGATGATGCTTGCTGACATGTCCCAGAGTTTTCCATTGCATAAAACCTACCAACAGAAGTGTGGATCCACTATTTGGCAAGTGGAGTCTGTAACATGTGCGAGTAAATAACAAGAGTGCAGCTGGAGCTAAATCTCTGAATTGCTAAGTTGTGGCTGAAGGTGCAGCCTTCCACTCCCCCAGAGATCAGATAATAGTGCCCCAGCACTATTACAGCAGGGATGAAAGAGATTGGAGTTGCAGTTCGCGACTATACCAACATGTTGGAGCAAGTGTTGGAGGTCCTCACTACGTTGCAGGAGGACCCCAACATTCAGCAGCTGGAGACTAAGGCACGCGAACTCCAGCAACAATATGAAAACATTAGAGGGAGTGCACAGATAGTAGTCCTTACTCAGCGGCTTGCAAGGATGCATCAGGCCAAGGCTTTAAAAGAGAAGGTGGATGTGGCATGCCACAAAGAAGCAGTTCTAAAAGCGCGTGTCCAGTCGTGGATTGATGAGGCCTTCACAATCATGATGAATATTGAAGGAAAGCTTGCGTAGATTCAAGGAATGCATGCATAGATGTAGCACATCACATAGGAAACAAAGGGTTCAGAAGAAAGAATGCAGCAAATTCAGCAGGCAACAACTCAGTGCGCTACCAACATTCAGGCCGTTCAAGACTAGCTCGATGGATTATGCACCAAGATCGCCGTGCTGATAGAATGACTCGAGGAAGAGTCACCATGTTTTGTTTGGGGGTCTGTTGGGCATGGAAGCCCCCCACAACATGTTTTGGGGCTCAAAGCCCAAGCTTTGATTATTATTGTTGAGAATACTACGCAAATTGCAGGCACGGAGCGCAAATTATATGTTAGAGTCATAGGATTGTCTACCCTAAGTTTTGGATGTAGTGTTAGCCTAAATAGAGATGGGCTCTAGCTTGTAAAGAAAATTAGAGATATATAGAGGAAGTAATGGAGTCTAGAATATAGCGAGCATAGAGAAAAGGTCTAAGTGCTTTGGGTCGTACTAGGAGGAAGAGGCTCTGCAGCTAAATGCGCAGAGGCCTAGCAGAGTTCGTAGAAGAGTATGCAGACCACTAGAGCTGAGTGCGCAGGGCGGAGTTGAGTCTGTAACAAGGAAGACGAATAATAAAGAGAAGTTTGATTCCAAATCTTGTGTATCTGATTTGATTTATTATATGATTGATATCTTTTGCAGTTATACTATTTTATTTATCACACACACTGGTATGAATGGTGAACATTGTTTAGTATAACTAAACACATGAAGATAAGCTAAGTGATCAGCTAATATCAGGTTAATAGTAAAGGATTGGGTACTAACACAAATTGAGCCCTGAGTAGGGTTGTGTGAAGGCAGTGTCACAAGCTGCAAGGTAATGATAGGTGCACATAGCGACATGCATGCAAGGTCAAACTGTGGACCATTGGAAATCATCAAACATCTCTAAGGTGCAAAAAACTGGTTCTAGCACCCTCCCATACTACTTTGGGTGAGACCCCAGTCCACTCTTTTTGGATTGTTGCTGAAAGGACCAGTAGTACCGAAATTTGTTTGGTTAAATCACCTCTGAACCTGGGTCATGCCCCTACAAGCCAACAGATGATGAAAGAAAATTTGGAGACTCAAACTATGAGGTGATGATGCGACATGAAGATTGTGAAAATATAGAGAATGGAGAAGAGAAGTAGTTGCGTGTGTTGAAGAAGCAACTTAACAATGAACATGAAGCTTCATGGGCAGACAAATGAGTTGCAACAGGAATAGGAACAACAATGAGTGCAACATGCAGTCACAGATGAAACTACACCCGTACAAGTTAAAACTCCATCCCAGCTACTAGCATGAAGAAGATATGGGGAGCACTGTTGTTGATCACATGTAAAGGATTCAACAGCATGCATGTCATTGTGTGCACACATGTAATCCAACCCCTTCAACACACTCACCAAGGCAAGGACAAGTAGCAAGTCCAACTGGAGCTGAACATGCACTTCGACAAGTTGATGTGCATAACCACTAGCACACACTTGAAGATCATCATGGACACTATGCATCAATGTGTTGCTAGTTCAGCCACTCCCAAGAAGACCATGTGCATGTTAGTAGACAAGTTGGATGAAGGAGTCGAACCAATGCACCGGTTGCAATGGAGGCAAGAGTTTGCTTTAGCAAGATGTCACCATGAGGTGCATGCACACCATCATGGATGAAAAAAATAGACATAATCTCATCACCTTCCCCATCAAAAGCATGTCAAAGAGTTAGTCTCATCACAATGAACCAAGTGTCAATGATGTCTTGCAAGGCTTGTTGAAGCCATTTTGTCTCGCCTGAGTACACGTGCATTGTAATGTTGAGTCACGTCAAGTGTAATTCAAGTGTCAATAGTTGGATGTAACAGTGATAGAGTAGGTGAAGAGTCATGATGGTAGTTGAACTATCACAAAGGTGAATGTCAAGGGTCACCCCACCCTTTGCTATAAATAGTCCCTCATAACTCATTGTAAAGGATTTTGGTCAACCAAGCTTCTGATAAGACTATCTTGGAAAGAGCTTGGATAGTATTATAATGTGCCTTGGCTTCTCCACTGCACGAAGCTAGTTCCTCTTTTTGGAGCAGCACATGGATGTGGCTATAACGTTCCATTATTGGGGCTAGCGTGTTTACATGGATGTATTGTATGATTGGAACTTGCAGTTCTTTATATAATAAGAGCCAACATGTTTTCACACATGTATTGTATCTGTTGTAAGACTGATCTTTAGCACTTGTAATGCATGTTTCTTTAACATGTGTTCTACATCTGAACTAATTCATTTGTTGTAATGCATAATCTATTAATGGAAATGTGTTGTATATGTTGTTAATGTTGTCCCATCAATGTCGATTACTCTGCTGGACATTAGACAAACCTTTCACATGAACCTTGCTATAACAACTGTTGCACTCGTGCAAACTGATCCGTAAGTGTTGTACGTGTTATCTTACCTTGTATGTTGTGACTACCGCATCCAAGTGGAATTCTCCCCCGAACGTTGTGTATGTCCTATGTGTTTTGTGTTCTTAGCCGAGTTGGGATTGATTCCTTTCAACTTGGAACTCATCTTCATGCTCACCTCAACCCACCTATGTTAGAACCTCTCATACACCTTCCTTGGCTCACTAAAGTGGTCACACCCTTGCTACTAGTAGAGTTTTCTTACTTGCCTTTGTGCGACATCACGGTCAACTCATTGTTTTACGGCCCACTACTAGGACTCCTACACCAAACAGTTTGAGGTATAGTTAGGACTTCATACTGGGGAGATCCCCTTACGTGTTGGTGGGTCTAGCACTATCAAGAAGATGCTAGGTCGGTATGTACAACATGGATTGGGTGATTATTAGGTCTCCATTTGCTACTAATCATAGATTTGATCTTTTTCTCTCGGTACAATTTTCTAAGCTACTCAAATACCATATTAGTAGCATATGAGAAATCAAGTTGTAGGTTTTCTTTCAACTTTTCTCCCCAAGGCCATGACAAAAACATGCCAAACCATGGAGAAATATCAATGACAACCACATCCATCAACACATTCATGGCTGGAATTTGGTCTAGATACATTACATGCTCTTTAATAAAACCAAGGCATTTCACTGTTCATGAATCAAATGAATAGAGGTCATGGTATGGTCAGGTGATATCTAATCCCAGTTTGTCCATAATAGCTTTGGGCATAAGGTTTTGTGAGGCCCCACAATCTAAGATGGTATTGTGGAGGACAAAATCATGGAGTTTTAGAATAAGGTAGAAAGGTGAGACTCCACTATATTCTAGAATTCCCTCTATAGCTGGACCAAACAGAATTGCAGGCTCATCATCGAAAACATTAACCATATTTGGCACTTGATCTAGCTTTAACATCTTAGCAATCTAATACTTTTGTTTATCATTCTTGACTAGTTCAGTTAGATGAATCGAAAATTTTAACTTCAAAAATTCATTCTCTAAACTAAACAAAATATATTTCTTGCCTACATCTTTGGAAGTGGTGTCCCACTTTTTAGGTTGTCCTTTGGTTTGAGACTCCTTTCTTTAACCTTCACTTTGAGCCTCCTTATCCTTCCTTACATTGTTGGTAGAAGCTTTATTTGTCTTGTCCTAAATTAGAATGATAATCTCCTTTTCTTTGTTTTGATCTACTGTGGTTTCTTCTTTCTCTTGGCCATCTCTCTGGGAATTTTTCCTCTTCTGATTCAATGTAGAGGAACATTGCTTCTCCTCAAACTGTACTTCTCCTGCAAATGGTTGAGATCATTTTGATAACACCTTTTGTATTCTTCGGTCCACTGCCCATGAATCATCATTCGTAAGGACAATCTACTGATCAATTGGTACAATGGAATCCTAAGAGAATTGGTCTTCCTCAATTAGAAAATAGGTATCTTATCTTCCTCAAAGAAATGTTTTGCTTCAACAATCTCTTCGTAATCTTCTTTTGGACCTTGAGTGTAATTTTGCTTCAATGGAGTTATGATTTGTCCCTAAGGATCTTGATTTTTCTATCCTTTTTGCTTATTTCTGAATTGTGACTGAGGTTTTCCCCTATAATTTTGATTCCTTATTGAAGGCTCTACTTGTCGATCTGCAATGTTCATTCTATCCATAATTTTTTCCATGGTCTTTATAAGAGTGTCGACTTTACCATCAGAAGAAGAAGAGGACTCCTCCTTAACGGTAAATTTATTTTCTGGTTTTAATTTGGACCTCTTGATTAGTAAATTAGCCTCCACACTCACCACATTTCTTTGCATTTCTTCTAATGTGGTAGGGTCTCTCTCCGTAAGTTGATAAGTCATGTCTTGATCAAAGGTATCAAGATAGTGGAGGAGTGATAAATTAGGGGGAGGTTTCATTTCATTAGGGATAGATATGTACACAAGATTGAATATTGTTGTGAGCTCTTGCACTGTCTCATTCAGATTTATCTTCATGGAATTGTATTCAGCCAAAATTCATGATGGATTCTTCTTGTCTTGTCACTAAGTTGAGGAAAACTCTGTGAGTTACCGAGAGTTGTTGATATAACCAGCTACCAAACTATGAAACCAATTCTTAACCTCTCTCAAAAATATTTTTGCTATAATTCTCATTTTAGAATCCTCTTCATCAACTTCTTCAAGATCAATGAAGTCCACCAGTTTTTCAACATGTTGGTGAGCTTTGATTTCTTAATTTCCATCAAAAGAAGGAAATATTTGGCCATAGTTTTGCGGTAGGGAAGCAAGTTGACCAGGTAATGTTAGAGGGGAAAATCTTGCAATGACTGTGGGAGGAATTTGTACGGGAACTACAATGGGTTGTGTTGATGCAGATGATGATATAAATGGAGATAGTGGTGGATTAACAATTACAACTGTCGTGGTTGATGTATTTGGTGCTATGGTAGAGGAAGTAGCAGTAGAAAAAAACTTAAATTGATATTGAATGCAGGCCTTTTCAATGGTGATCTGAAGTTGGTCAACTACACTTTGGAGTTTACTAAATTTTGATCAAAGTTAGTGATCAATTTTAGAAAACAAGGAATTCGAAGAAGGAAAGTAAGAATAAAACTTAATAGGGTCAAATACTACCTCTGAAAGAAAATATTCAAACTTTGATCAGAAAAGAGATAACTCAAATTCAATATCAAAAGAGAGATCTACAATATTAAACAATTTATCAGGCAAAGAATTAGTTCTTACCAATTTACAAGCTCCACTTTTAGGAAGAGGAGATTTGTGTTTCCTTAGTAGTTTCTATGGATCATCAACAACAGGAGGTGGATTTGGGTTAGGGTTTGACCTTCTGTGTCTTTTATGAGCCAAAATTTTACACCTTAACTTAATGTGATTTTGATTAGCTTTCTTTCAGTACTGGAACCTGTTACCCACAAGACCAGCCTTGAATGCACTTGTAGAGCTAATCTTGGGAAAAATATATCAGTCGTGTCCCTAACAACGATGTAAAATGTTATCCTCCACAATATCCCAAGACTGAGAAAGGAGATTGAAGGAGGTAACCTCAAACAACTTATGGTTCAGTAGCTAGCCCTGCTAAACGAGAGAGGGATCTCTCTACGAGGCTCACAACCAAATATAACTAAAGTGGGAAAGTATAGTAGACTAGAGATGTTCAGCTCTAGGGTTTTGAAATTTATGGTTTTGCTGGATGAAGAGTGAAAATCAGGGAAATAGGTTACAAGATCAAAGGGTTCAGCTGCAAGAGATATAAAGGAGAAAGGTATTTATGCCTTTGTGATACTTTGGGGTTTTTTCAATGTAGTGTAGGGTGGAAAAGAAAAGATCAAAATGAGCATGGAAAGTATGAATTCATTTATCAGAAGATAAGTGACATAAACATGAAGTTCCTAACAAAATGGAGCTGAAAACTAAGAATTATGTTTAAAACCTCTTAGGAAAATCACTGAAAGAAATAGACATGTAAAGGATATGGATTTATCATTCATATAAAACTATAACAAAGAGAGAACATTATCACAAACTCACAACAAAATATTTCCTGAATAATAGCTATGACTCTCCTTCGATATTCTGTAAAAGTGATGAAGTACAAGCTCCAAGAGTTCTACTCACAGATGTCCAGCCTATTCTATGACTAAAAAATATATACATCTAGACCAAAACCTTTTTTCCCTCTCTCAAGTTCGAATCCTTCAATTTGGGAACTGATTACATGAGGTGTTAAACAAAACCCTAATGTCTAGGGAGGTTAAAACAAATCCTCCATTTAAACTTTGACTGAACTGCCCTCATAAATGAGGCCTAAACTTACATGAACACAATCCTCACAAGATTATTTACCTTTCATTACATCATAATTACATAGTAGACATGTAATTACATCATGATAACTCGAAACTAGCTAATAGAATTGAGAAACAGGAGTTCCAGGCAAAAGCATCCTGAATCGAGGTTAAAGTGCAGTGTGCCAGGAGAAACATGGTGAAATTGGTAGAAGTAACTTTTGGAGGCCTTCCCTAGGTCCAAATCCTAATCTAAAAAATGCTAGCAATATTCCTAGATGTCTACTACATGATGGAATCCTCTACAACCAAAAATGGCTACTCATATGCCTCCAAAACTTCATTGTCCTAGAGGTGCTCCAAAAGCGCAGCGACCACTTCAAAAAGAGTGTGAAGAGGTGATTTTCGAGTGGCTTTTGACTTTTTTCACCTACCAAAACCTGCTGAAAGTTTCCTCCCAAGGGCTACAAGTGATGCACAAATGCTAGAAAGTATAAATATGCAAACAAAATGTCATTTTCAGTTCCCCCTAAAAAACTCAGCGTGGGACACACAATGTTTTTGACCCTGCGACTATTTCCAAAAATTGCCAAAAATTCACAAAAACCACAATTTCTTCAAATTTCTTCAAAATTGGTCCAAAGTTGCTCCATGAATATCTAAGATAGTATGTTATTCTATGAGGGAAGCATTAGAAAGAAAATCTAACTTAACCTTCCCTTTTGGCTTGATAATGGTTTCCTTGATTTTTTCCTTCAATTGTCTGATCTTGACTTTGGAGACTTGATTCCTTATGTAATAATGAGAAGCTAGTGCCTTTCCAATTTGTTGTCCCTATTGGCCCTCTTAACGAGATTTTACAAATGTAAATTCATTTTGTCAAGAAAAAACTCCATATTTTAATTGATTTCTACTGCAATTAGGTCAACTAAAGACATTTTCACTTTTGGTGGAGATTGTTCTCTTTGTTGTTGAAGTGACATTTGGAGGCCTCTAGTCCTTGGCCTCTTCCTTGTTACCTTATCTTGATTCTCATCTGAATCATCTATCTGAACTACTAATTTTCACTTTACATATTATTTGTTAACATCAACCTTATGATTATCCAAGAGTAGTTGATTTACCTTCAATTTCTTATTCTCCTACTCTAGGAATGAAATCATGAAATTGGCCTTAGAAAAATTGTCCTTAAGCTCTTTGATCTCAACATCTTTCTCCATGATTACCTTATCCACTGTATTATTCTCTTCATTAACGCTCAAGTCTACTATATTATTGTTAAGATGGAATGGCACCCCATCTTGCAAAGGTGCCTCATGTTGTGATGGTGATCCTTGTTCTGTTGATGTAGGATTTTCCCCTTCCACAACGTTTGGAGAAAACAAAAGCCTCCTTCATTGTTGATATGTTTGAGTCACGTCAACCCTATGTGTCAGCTTCACTGAAATTTTCCTAGATGAGCCAAACTCCATATGCTTCGATGGTTCTGATGGTGTACTTTGGCTTGTAGACTAAGTAGCAGAAGAAAGAAATACATTTGAATAAATTAATGTCTCCCAAGTGATATTCTTTTGGGCAAGCTAATGAAATAGAATGAATTTGATGAGGGAATAGTGAAAAAGGCTCATTTGGTGATCACTTTGTCTATGCTGCACCTTCTCTTCCATTTTAACCAAGCTCAGGTAGAGGTATTAGGGTAGGTTAAGTCGTTTTACCCCTATCAAATACATGAGAAATATGACATGATACTTGCACAATATCGAAAATATAACCTCACATGTAAAATACTTCATAATGACCCTCATCAATGAAGAAAACTTCTCAAGGAGATGTCTAAAAGGAAAAAATTTCTTAATGTTGTCTTTGTAGTGACCTTTGATGAAGTGTTTGTAGTTTTTCACATCCAAGTCCAGGCTCTTAAACTATTTTTCTCCACTGTTTGGTATCCATGTGGTTGCTGCTATGGCTTTAGTTAAAATTGTGAAGCTGACCACTGCAATAATGATCTTGTCTCTCCTAAGGTTGGTGGCATACAAGCTAGTCAACTTGGCATGCTACTTGACTTTTTGAACTTGCTCACAAAATCTTAGGAAACCAACATCTTGTAAACACTGCTTAACAAATGGTGAGGAAACTAACTATTGAGTGTTGATGGGTTCAAACCTTGACACCTTTCCTCCCTTGTTGTAGGTTTTCTTCTCTTCCTCCATGTTGATAGTTTGCAAGAGAAAACTCGAATGGGAAAAACAAGGGAAGTAAGTGAGGGGATATGATGAAGGCTCTATGGAAGGGAAATGAGGGTAGGAAACTTTAGGGAAGTAGGTAAGTGTGTTAGGGAACTTTTGGAAGTGGAAAGTGATGAAATGAGTGTAAGATTTCGTCTAGGGAATTTTTATACAGTCCTAGCTATGAAAACTACCAAAAATGCATGGTGGGAACAAATGGAGGCTATGGAGCATAAAAAAAAGGGCGTACAGCTTATAGGAGGTACCAAGGGAACTTATATTACCTTTATATTGCTAATGAAAACTTCAATTTCCCTTGAAAACCCTTGAAAACACATTTTAGGGCTATTGGAGTGAAAGTGCAACGTGACTATTTGGAATTAGTTTTTGGAGTATCCTTTGACCCTGAAAACATTGAGGAAGTGCTTTCAGGTGATTTATAGCTCTTTTCTAATGAAATGAGTGAGAGAAATGAATTATGATGGTCTTTTATAACTTGTGGAAGTCAATTTCTTCATAGTGGTCGGGTGGCCCACAATATGTTTTTCACTTTTTCATTGAAAACTATGTAACTTTGGAACATGCAATGTAGTTTTGGAACATTAGAACTTATTACATCATATTTGAAATAAATTACACTTTGAAACAAAAACTTTTGAGAAAATTCCCTATTACTACTCCTTCATTTGCCGGATTTATGAATGAACTGACATATTTTGATGACTTTGACCCTAATGACTTAATGTTGACACTGAGCTAAATGAGGACCATGATGATATGGATGAGATGATGATGATCACCTTTTAGTAATGGAAAATCCAACTGAATGATATCAATGTTCGGAACATGAAACGTTTTAAGGTAGCAGTAAGACACCTAGACACACTAGCGAGCGACCAATTTTTTATTTTGAAAACCTAATGAAATGATACAAATTTAACTTCAGACCCTAAAAAAGACCTTGTAAAAGCATATTTGATCGTTGGTGACTGGCAGGAATGGCAGAAAATAACACTAGCTCCAGTTGGGGATGGAAACTCCTTTAGGAGGTGTCAAGAACACCGTACACCAGGTAGCCTTGTCCATTGGGCATGGAGTCAAAACACAAATTCTAGACTCAAAACTGAAAACTGGCTACCTAATTGACTTCGACAAATAAAAAAAAAAAACAAATTAAACCTTTCAAACCAACAGTTGGTCAAAGAAACCTTATGGCCTTCTCCTCGGGCTTCAAGCTCCCATGATAGCCACTTAACACTCTAGCAAGAAAGTAACCTAGTATGTACAATGATAAAGAAATACCTCAAGTAAGCTAGTGCTTGACAATCCTACCATTGATTGCTCCCCTTGAATAATCTTTTCCATTCATTTCTTCTAGTAGATAAGCATTTTTACCTCTCAAAGCTCAGATTTTGTATGGTCCTTTCCATGGATTGTCAAACTTACCATGATTTCCCTTCTCTTCATTCCATGCATCCCAACAAAGAACTATATCTCCCATGTTGAAATCATCTACTTTAGTCTTGCGGTCATAAATCTTCTTTATTCTTTCTTGATGTTTAGAAGTATTCTCAAATGCTTCCTGCCTGGCTTTTTGTAACTGAATCATCTGATTTATTCTTCATTTCACATCATTCGGTTCACTTCCCACTTCCTATGAAATCTTCATGACCGCGATAACAAGAGAAGAAGGAAAGATAATATCAATCTTGTACACGAACTGAAAAGGCGACATGCCTATAGATTTACTATTACTTACTCTATCCGCCCATAAAGCATTGATAAGATTTTTATGCCAATTCTTCTTGTTGACCTCCAAAACCTTCTTGATTATATTGATCAATTATTTATTGGAATATTTAGCGAGCTCATTTCCTTGTGAGTAATAAGCATTTGAATGCCCCAATGTGATACGATACTTTTCACAAAATTCCATCATCTTTTTTTACTTAAAAGCAACAACATTATCAGTGATTATGTTCAGCGAGCAACCAAATCAAGATATTAGATTCAATAATGGAATGAATACAGAACCATTAGCTTGCATGGTTGGGATTTCCTCAATCCATTTTGTAAAGCTGACATTGGGTTGACGATGAAGGATGGATCTCCCTAACAAAATCAAGACCCCGCTGCTAGAATGGTGTTGAGACTGAAATGGACTGCAATGGTAATCGTAGCAATTTCCTTTTCCCCTAAAAAATATGGCATTCATGATAGCTCATCACAGTTTTATACACATCATCAAAAAGAGTCGACCAATAAAAACCAACCCTCAAAATTTTGTTGGTTGTAGTTTTCCAAAAGAGGTGGCCACCACAATCTCCCTTATGGAAATCACTCATCACATATTTTTCTTCAGCTTCAACAAGACAATTCAACAACACACCACCTAGATCTTTCCAAAGTAAGAAACCATCAAGAATACAACATTTTGAAGTTTTTATTTTCAACAATCTATTTGGCACTTCTGGCGGAGGATTTAAATTTTGCAATACATAGACAATATCAGAATACCAAGGAGATGAAGTAAACATTTTTTATACCTATATCTGTGAGTCTTCCACTTGTTCTTTAGAGAGGGAAACAATTAAATTGATATCCAATGCATGCAAGTTAGATTCAGCCATGAGATTTGCCAAACGTTGTCCCTTGATCATCTTTCTTGATTTTATCTCCAGATTATATTCTAGCATCGCCGCGATCCATTTCCCCACCTACCTTCTAGATTTATATACATAATAATGCCCTTCATTGTTATAGTTGGAACATAAGCTAGAACGTGTGAATGCAAAATTTATACCGGAAAGTCCTTTAGATATTTCACCAAGGCTAAAGCTTGCTTCTCAATAATGTTATACTTTAGTGTTTCATCTCTTATAGTTCGACTGAAAAAGTCTATGGGTTGTTCAATTTTTTACTACCTCTTATGTATTAGGACAACAACGAAAGTATGCTTGGAAGAAAATGCAAATATTATAAATTCTAAAGTATAATCATGATTGATCAAGGCTGGAGCAATAAACAATGAAAATTTAACCACATTGAATGATTTCTTTGCATATTTTGACCATCTCACATCACTATCTTTGTTCAACATATTCATCATCTCTCTCAAGTGTTCAACAAGGTTCAGATTAAATCTCCTCAAAAAGTTTCTTTTTCCATTAAAAGATTAAATCTCTCTTTTGTTTCTTGGGAAATCTAAATATTGGATTGCTTCAACTCTTGCCGGGTCGATGCAAATACCATCTTTGGAAATAATGTGCCCCCACATTTTTCCTTCCTCCATGGCAAATAAGCTACTCTATGGATTCAATGAAATGCTTAATTTTGTGCATCTCTAAAAAAAAATTCTTAGATGATGCAAGTTTTCTTCATCATATTTGGAAAAAGTTGTGAGATAAGCTAAATGAATAATCAAAATTACATCTTTTTCGTTGGCGAAAGCAATGTTCATTGCTCGCTAAAATGTGACCCCTACATTGTTCAATCCAAATAGAATCTTGGTGTACATAAAAGTATGCCATGGTGTCATAAAGGCTCTTTTAAACTGATAATATTCATGCACCAAAATTTCATTGTAGCCTGAGTATCCATTCAAGAAGTGACATCCTGGAAGACTCAACTACCCTCTGCAAAATATATTCCATATTCAGAATAGGATAATTGTCCTTCAAGGACACTTTGTTCAAATTCCTAAAATCAATACAAAGATGAATCTCCCTCGTCTTCTTCCTTATTGGCACAAGGTTTGACATCCATTCAGAAAAAAACAAATAGGAACTAAGACACCAGACTTGTAGAGTCTATTTATGTCTTCTCAATGGTGATAGAAAATTATATATTATGGAGCAATGGAACACATAAAATATTGCAGAAATATAAACACAGAAAATGCATAAAACAAGAGACACACAGATATACGTGGTTCACCCAGTTTGGGCTACATCCACAGAGAAACAACCAATCCTTCTTTTATTATATTATCCAACAAACTAAAAAGATACAACCTACAGCAGATCTGATGTAACACCCTCTTCGCTCTCAATCTCCTCTCTCTTCCTCACTCAGAATATAGATCTACATAGACGCAATACAATTCCCTGATATATAGTGAGGGGTTTCCTTCTAGGGTGGAAAACCCTAAATTAAACATAATTTCTACTGTCATATCTCTGCCTAATGAACGACCCAGATTGACTACAAAATTACAACATTTTACAAGGCAATTTTACATCTATTTTTTAGCTTTGGGGGCGCTGCCCCTAAACCCCAGTGGGGGGGACAAGTCCCCCCCGTGTGGAGGGGTGTACAATCTTCTTAAGGTATACATCTGGCTAAAACATTTTAATAGAGAAGATAATCAGGCTCCATACCCAACAATCTCCCACTTGGAGACTGATTAAGGCAACTCCACCACTGCTTCATTTGCTAGACCAATTGAAACTGAGTAGATTCTTAGATTCTCCCTAGTTACAACTTTTGTTAACATATCGGCGGGATTCTGGGTAGTGTGTACTTTTTCTAGCTTCAATTGTCCATCTTCCAATGCTGACCATATGAAATGGTACTTAAGCTATATATGTTTAGTATTGAAATGAAATGAAAAGTTCTTTGCAAGATGTATGGCACTCTGGCTGTCACTGTATAACCTGCCCAACTCCTACGTCTTACCTAATTCATCCAGAAACCTTTGTAACCAAATCATTTCTTTATGAGCCTATATAGCAACAACATACTCTGCTTCTGTTGTTGAAATTGCAACAACACTTTGGATTTTTGAAACCCAACTGATAGTTGTTCCACCTACAGTAAATACATATACTATAGTGCTCCTCCTGTTATCTCTATCACTTGCCATATCTGCATCAACATATCCCTGTAGAGCAATGTTTCAACCACCAAAGCATAATACTTGATTTGTGGTACCTCTCAAATACCTAAGAATACACTTCACTGCCATCCAATGTTCTTTTCCTGGATTGTTCATGTACCTGCTTACAATTCCCACTACATGTGCAATATCAAGCCTTGTGCAGACCATTGCATACATTAAGCTTCCAACTACTGATGCATATGGAACTTTAGACATATGATTCATTTCTTCCTGAGTCTTGGGACACGCCTCCTTACTTAATTTGAAATGGCTAGCCAAATGTATAGTAACTGGTTTTGCATTCTACATATTAAACCTTTTCACCACCTTTTCTATGTACTCACTTTGAGACACTGTTAATTTGTGATTCTTCCTGTCTCTAGTTATTCTCATACCAAGGATTTGTTTTGCAGCACCCAAATCCTTCATTGCAAATCAATTTGCCAATTTTATTTTGAGCACATTTATTTCCTGCATGTTATACCTACAACAAGCATGTCATCTACATACAATAACAATATAATATAGCTACCATCATTTTGCTTTTTCAGATAAGCACAATGATCAGAGTGACATCTAGCATAACCTTGTTCATACATAAACTTGTCAAATTTTAGATACCACTGCCTTGGACCCTATTTTAAGCCATACAAGCTTTTCTTCAACCTACACACTAGTATCTCCTTCCCTTTTACCCCGTATCCTTGTGTCTACTGCATATATATCTCTTCCTCCAAATCCCCATGGAGAAAGGTTGTCTTTACATCTAACTGCTCAAGATGCAAAACTTCGGCTACTACTAGATATAAAATAGTTCTGATTGAAATCATTTTAACAACATGAGAAAATATTTCACAAAATCAATACCTTTGTTCTGTTCAAACCCCTTCACCACAAGTCTAGCTTTGTACCTTTTTCTAGATCCGTCTTCTTCCTTCAACTTGTAAACCCATTTATTCTGCAATGTTATTTTACCTACAGGAAACCTGACTAAGTCCCAAATCTGGTTATGTGCTAAGGAGTCTATCTCTTATTTCATGGCTTGCTCCCTCTTCTTCCTAGTTTCTACCTGCACTACGTCTTCATAACATTATGGTTCATCAGAATTAGTCAACAATACATAATATAATGAAGGAGAGTATTGTTCAGGGGGTCTGCTTATCCTATTAGATCTTCTAACACCACTTTCAGGTGTTTGAGGTGCTTGTTTCTATTGTGGTTGTTGTTCTAGCTATTGATCATTATGATTTTCAGGCACCAGTACTTTTCTTGTGATATCGTCAAGCACTGTGTATTCTATGTTTTCTTTTTCTTGTTTCTTTTCCTGCAGTTGATCCTTATACAAAACCTTTTCATTGAATATTACATATCTAATCCTAATGATTTTATGTTTTTTCATAACCATAAAAGCGATAACCAAAATCATTAACACCATATCCAATAAAGGTACATTTCTTTGATTTTTCCTCAAGCTTTGTTCTATTTTCTTTATTCATGTGGACAAAGGCTTCACAGCCAATTGACTTTAAAAAAGAGTAGTTTACCTTTTTACCTGTCCATGCCTCCTCTGGAATAACACCATCCAAGGAGCTTGAAGGCCCTTTGTTTATTAGATAAATAGTAGTATCTATAGCATTTGCCCAAAATTGTAAAAGCAATCCTACATGCAATCTCATGCAGCCTGCACGCTCCATGATTGTCCTGTTCATCCTTTCTAATGCGCCATTTTCTTTTGGTGTTCCTAGAACTGTCTTCTCTCTACGGATTCCATTCTCTGAATAGTACCTATCAAACTCTTTGTTGTAGTATTCACCTCCATTATCTGATCTGAGACACTTCAACCTTTTTCCTATTTCATTTTCAACCAAAGCTTTCCATTTCTTGAAAGTATCAAATACATCAGATTTATTTCGAATAAAATAAATCCAAGTTTTTCTAGTTGCTTCATCAATAAAGGTAACATAATAATGAGAGCCACCAAGAGATGATACCTGAGCAGGTCCCCATACATATGTATGCACAAGCTCTAATTTTTCGCTCTTCTTTTCTTTCCCAACTCTAAGGAATATGACTCTCTTATGTTTTTCATAAACATAATTCTCGCAGAATTTTAAATCAACATGCTTCAAACCTGGCAACAAATTTCTTAAGTGAAGAATCTGCATCCCCTTCTCACTCATGTGCTTGAGCCTATGATGCCACAATGCCATATCTTCTGCTGTAGAGGTTAAAGCATTAACAGAATTAGAAATACCATTGCATAAATACAATGTACCGACCTTTCCTCCTTTCGCTATTACCTGGGATCCTTTAGTGACCTTCCAGGTTTTATCTGTGAAAGTAGTTACGCAACCTTCACCTCCCAAATACCTTGTTGAAATTACATTTTTCTTAAGATCTAGAACATGCCTTACCTCCTTTAATAGCCACTTATTTCCATTTTGCTATTTTATGAAAACTGTACACATTCCAATGATTTTATAGGGTTTATCATCACCGAATCGAACCTGTCCAAAATATCCTTGAACATTATCATGAAAATGTTCCTTATCAAGTGTGGCATGGAATGAGGCCCCTGAATCTACCACCCAGGCATCAGTAATATTTTCTAAAGAAAGAATCAAAGCATCTTGCAACACATCACCTGTGACATTCACTTCATGATTAGTTTCTTGTTGCACATCTCCTTCTTTTCCCTTCCGAGACTTGCAGTATTTCTCCAGGTGTCCTTTCTTCTTGCATTTCCAACACACTATCCCCAATCTGGACTTCGATCTACCTTTTCTTGACTTACTGCGATATCCAGGGCTCTTTCCTCTTTCTGTTTTTCTTCCCCTAGTCTCTACAGTCAAAGCATTACCTGATGTCTCACCAGAGCTTTTCTGTCGCATTTCCTCGCTAAGGATTGCACCGAAAACATCATCAAACTTTAAAGTACTAGAGCCAGAGATGGGGTTACTAATGGCCATAAATAAACCATTCTAACTTTCGGGCAATGAGCACAGAAATAACAGGACCCTAACTTCATCATCAAAAGTTAGCCCTACAAAATTTAACTAACTTGTAATTGTATTAAAATCATTTAAATGATCAGCAAGACATCCACCCTCTGACATCTTCATATTAAATAAATGCTTCATAAGAAATACGTTATTTGAGGCCGAGGGTTTTCCATATAGTTTGGCGAATGCTGACATTAAACCATCTGTTATCCTTTCCTTTGAAATATTAAACGCTACCAACATTGCTAGGCACAGCCGTATTGTTCCAAGTGCCTTTCTGTCAAGAATATCCCATTCTGTGTCGATCATACTCGTTGGCGTCTTTGTCTTTGCACTCAATGGTAGGTACAGATCTCTCTGATACAAATAATCTTCCATCTGCATCTTCCACAGCTAGTAGTTTTGGTCATTGAATTTTTCGACCCTAAACCTACCATCTTCCGCCATTTCTCCCACTCGAACCAGGAACCCTTCTCTCCTACGAGTTTATCAGCCAAAAAACGACCTCCAGCTCTAATACTAGTTGTTAGAAAATTATATATTATGGAGCAATGGAACACATAAAATATTGTAGAAATATAAACACAGAAAATGCATAAAACAAGAGAGACACAGATATACGTGTTTCACCTAGTTTGGGTTACATCCACGGAGAAACAACTAATCCTTCTTTTATTATATTATCCAACAAACTGAAGAGATACAACCTATAACAAATTCACTATAACACCCTCTTCACTCTCAATCTCCTCTCTCTTCCTCACTCAAAATATAGATCTACATAGATGCAATACAATTCCCTCATATATAGCGAGGGGTTGCCTTCTAGGGCAAAAAACCCTAAATTAAACATAACTTCTACTGCCATATCTTCACCTAATGAACGACCTAGATGTCAAGGGATAAATTCCCCTAGGGTATTGGGTTCATACCCTAGCAGATCAGAGGTTATGTACACAGAGAAACACACATTCCACACAACCATGATGCTAATATAAACAAACTCTACGACGAGAAGCGTACCTGTGGGTCCCTCATTTGGGGAGATCCAGCCAGGTCCAAACCCTCTTGGAGTTCCTTTTTCTCCTTCAACCTACAAAACAATCAATTCAAGAAAGTACAATAGTAAATGGACTAAGCATCATAAAGAAATCATCTTCATAGCATATTGAAAGGTAGTTAGTTGCACAATTAAAACAACCATTCATATGAGAATCATAACATTGATATCATAAACATGAAGAAGATTTATATCAGGAACAAAGACAAGTGTTTCTTTTATTATATATAACTAAAGTACAGAAAGGAATTATTTCACCTAAGTCATCCTTTCACAAGCTCCAAGTGGAACCATCCTCCGGATTCGTCCAGTCTCAAGCATTCAACAAAATCCTTCCATGACTTACTCCATGATATTTCAAGTAGTAGAAAGACATCATCACACAAGGAAACAAGGGTTTCCTGTAAATGGGGGAAATGTTGGAAGCACTAGGATCTTCAGACCTGGTCAGGGAAAATCTTAGCAGAGTGATATTTCTCTCTCTTCTCTCCTCCCTTAGGCCTTTCCATTGAAGCCTTTTTATACTTCTCCCAAAGTAGATTTTTAGTTGGGAATTTGTTGGGAACAATTGGGCCACGCGAACTAATAGGTAATCAACAAGTGAAACTTGTGATCTCCACTTGAAATTAAGGAGATTTACTTTTTTTAAGTGTTTTTAGACATATACGTGGGTTGGGTATACACTGACCCACGTACACACACGTTTAGCTCAGGCAATGTCGCGTATAGGGAGTAAAACACTTTTTTTTTTTTAATTTTGGACCAAGTTTGGAAGGAGGGGTTGCCCTAGGCCATGAGTGCAACATCACAAACATCAAGAGTGAGGTTTGGAGCTATAACACTAGATTGACTACGAAATTACAACATTTTACAAGGAAACTTTACATCCATTTTTTAGCTTTGGGGACGCTGCCCCCGAACTCCCACGAGGGGGACAAGTCCCCCCGGCATGGAGGGGTGTACAATCTTCCTAGGGTATACATCCCGCTCAAACCTTTGAACACAAAAGATAATCGAACTCCACACCCAACAAATGGATGGCAGGAATTTAGGATTTATCCTCCTCAACTTCTGGTAGAATGGCTTCTGATCAAGCTTGACTGGTATAGTATATTGTATGATGTTCTTGTCATACATCTTTAAATATGAATAGTCCCAAGAAAATATATTAAAAAATTATATCATTAAAAAAATCTACTTACTTTTCATCTCAGGGGATAGATACTTCAACAATTTGACCATCTTGGGCTTGTCAGCTGTGTCATTGTTTATATCTTCAACACCTTTTTTTGTGGGGACCATAGTTGGATTTCTAGCTACATCGTTACGATTAAATAACTCTTCTAAAGGAGCAAGACCTCGTGGAATGTTATTGTCTTTCACCTGCAACATTTCAACCTTGGTAGTCTCAATTTGCTCATCATTCTCATTAGATGCATCAACAATATGTGACTGCAAGAATTCATCCTCCATCTCCAGAAAAATATTAATTTGTTTATGATCCCAAAACACCTTCCAGTATCACATATTGTCAAGGACAGCTGGATTATGCTTGACATGAATTGACAACTTCTTATTTGAGTGGATGGGAATATTAAACATACTCGATGCAGTGGCAAGGGAATCAACCATAAAATTCTGACTTATAGGAATCAAAGACAATGTGTGTTCTAAAAATGTTTTGAGAATATCAAATAAAACATTTCAATAAGCATGCATTCTTGGATGCTTGGCCTGGTACTCCCATTTTACCTATTTAATCACGAACTTGAAGTCACCATAAACTAAATTTTTTTTGCTCCCAGCTTTTCGTGAATTGTAAGGCCAACAATCAGTGCTTTGTACTCTGCCTCATTATTTGAGAAATCGAAGGCCAACTTATATGAACTTAATCTGACATTGCAAGGGACTTTATGTGACTGATGGAAGGGACCATGAATCCAAATTCCAATCCCAACTCCTTCTTTTCCCAATTCTCCATCATACTGCAGGGTCCAAAGACCATCTTGTTCATCACAAAACTGAAATTTGGAGGGCTAATATGTCTGAATTTTTGAAGGATGAATCAGTCTCTTAACAATTTCTGTTTCTTGCACTAATTCAACAATAATTTTAGGTAAAATTTCTGGCTGCAAACAGTCTAAATCTTGGTTTTCTTTTTCTGCAATCAATTCTTTATGTACACCACTTATAACCTATGAACCTTCTAAAATTTCAAAAATATATATGTCATCATCTACTAGACTCATATCACTATATAAAATAAAATACTATGGGTCGATATGTACGACATGGATTGGGTGATTATTAGGTCTCTCTTTGCCACTAATCATAAATTTCATCTTTCTCTCTCGGTATAGTTTTCTAAGCTGCCCAAATACTAGTATAGTAGCATACAAGAAATCAAGTTGTAGGGTGCCTTTCAACTTTTCTCCCCAAGATAGTGAGAGAAATAAGCCAAACCATGGAGGAATATTAGCGACAACTACATCCATCAACACATTCTTGGCTGGAATTTGGTCCAAAGACACTACTAAATCAGATGCATTTCACTCTTCCCGAATCAAATGAATAGAGGTCATGGTATGGTTGGGTTATATCTAATCCTAGTTGTACCATAATGGATTTGGGCATAAGGTTGTGTGAGGCCTCGGAATCTTTAAACACAACATTATGAAGGATAAAATCATGGAGTTTCAGACTAAGGTAGAAAGGTGGGACTTCACTATCTTTTGGGCTTCCCTGTATAGCTGGACCAAACAAAATTGTAGGCTCATCATCAACAACATTAACCATATTTGACATCTGGTCTACCTTTAACATCTTAGCAATCTAAGACTTGTATTTATCATTCTTGACTAGTTTAGTTAGAGGAATCAAAACTATCAACTTAGAAATTTCATTCTCTAAACTAAAAAAATTAGATTGCTTGATCCAGATTTAAGCAAGATTTGTTGGGTTGTGTTATATTCTTTCCACGACTAACCTACGTAGTGAACCGAGGGGTTAGAGGGGGGGCAGAGCCCCCCTTCGTTGCGCTGATTGCACAGTGGGGGGGTCACAGGGGGGGCGGCAGCCCCCCCTGTCCGGGGGTTTTGAGGGGGGTGGGTAGCCCCCCTCTACGGGGTTCGGGGCAACGGCCCGAGAATTTTTTTTTGGACCCTATATTAGGTTGGGCGAACCTACCTATGGTTTTCGGTCCATGGTTTTGGACGCATGCTTCGGCATGTATAAATATGTATTGTAACATTGAAAGGAATGAAATGAAAAATCAAGCTGGTAGTCTCGGTTTTGAGATCCAGTGGGAAATCTCTATGTATATGTGTTTTATGTGTTATGCTCTCGCATTTTTATTTTTCCTATGATTTAGAATTCGTATGCAGGTAATTTCTGTACGGGGTTAAAACCTACATTTGGTATCAGAGCTGTTTTGGCTTCAAGGGGACGCCTTTATTACTGAGGGGTTTCGCTCGGGCCTGTGGTAGACCCTGTTCAGTGGGAGATCTGCGAGATCAATTATGGTGGTGAAAGAAGATGGCGAGCAGCGGAAAGACAAAGATTGAGAAGTTCAATGGTCAGAGTTTTGAGTTGTGGAAACTCAAGATGGAGGACCTGTTGGTGGATAAAGATCAGTGGATCGCGATAGATCCGGGTACTAAACCAATTGGAGTGACCGATGAAGAATGGAAGAAGTTGGATCGGAAGGCAAAGAGCACAATAAGATTGTGTGTCTCATATTCAGTATTGTTGAATGTATCAGGGGAAGCTACAACGAAGGCTTTATGGGACAAGTTAGGGACTTTGTACCAATCTAAGTCTGTGGTGAATAAACTATTCCTGCGGAAAAAGCTGTATAACCTGAGGATGAAATATGGAGATTCGGTGACAGAGCATTTGAATGCATTTAATACTATGGTAAGTCAGTTATCATTTGTTGATATTAAAATTTCAGATGAAGATAAGTGAATCAGTCTGTTGTGTTCTCTACCAGACTCGCGGGATAGTCTGGTTATTGCAATAGGTAGCAATGCAACTGCCTTGCAGTTTGATGAAATAGTCCCAGCCTTGCTGACAGAGGAGATGAGACGGAAAAATATGGCAACCAGAATGGTGATGCCTTGTCTGTACGAGGACGGTCCCAGAACAGAAACAAAAATAAGTCATCGAGTGGGAGATCTAAATCTAGAGGGAGATCTAAATCTCCAGGAAAACCTACAAAGGTGGTGTGCTGGAAATGCGGAAAGGAAGGGCACTTCAGAAGGGAGTGTAAATCTAAAGCTCCTGATAAAGGAAAGGGATCTGATGATGCTCCTTCTGCAGAGGCGAAAACCACCTCAGATGAAGGTAGGGATGTGTATTTGGCTTCTTCAAGTACACATGTAGATCATGAGGCATGGTTGATTGACTCAGGTGCATCCTTTCACTTCACTCCCCATAGAGAGTGGTTCTGCGAGTATGAGAAATACGATGGTGGTGATGACTTCTTAGGAGATGATAGGAAGGCTAGAATCATTGGTCGCGGAAAAGTAAAGTTGAAGTTGCAAGGTGGAAGGGTTAGAACCCTTCCGGGTGTTCTGCATATTCCTGCATTGGCCAGAAATCTTATTTTTGTAAGAAAGTTGTATGATGCAAGTGTAAAGACAGTGTTCAAGAAGGATACCTGCAAGATGGTTCGAGAAACACTGGTATTGATGTGGGGAGTTTGGATTGTAACTCTGTACAAACTGCAAGGTAGCACTGTCGTTGACAAGTGCAATAGTTCTATGGTTCCTGAAAATGGAGCAGAAAATCTAGTGGTCTCTGGAGAGAAGACCATGCTGTGGCATCAAAGGCTTGGACATATGGGAGAGAAGGGCCTTCGAATACTTCATGGTAAAGCTATGGTAGAAGGTATGAGTAATAGCTCTCCGAATTTTCATTTATGTGAAAATTTTGTATATGGGAAGCAGAATCGGGTGAGTTTCCCCTCTGGTGGTAAGAGGACGAAACAGATATTAGAGCTTG
>APFE030912029.1:63166-96756 GCA_000404065.3 Pinus taeda | reverse complement strand
ATTCATCCCATTTATCTATTTCTGGGAAACTGGTCCCATTATCCCCAGTCGGAGCCACTACCCCAAACGGAAAAGGAGCTGCACTAAGGTCCGGATCGGGTGGTTTCCCCCAATGTTGGTGCAACGATTCTCGAGGCATCAACAGATCCATATATAGATATTTGTAGAGGGGTGAGTCAGCTTCTGGGTTTTTTATTAGTGTCACTTCACTGATATTTCTTGGTTCCACTTGGAGATTTCATGATCTCTTACTCATCCCTGGGCGAATTCAGAGAGGCAAGTGTCACAGGTGAAGTTTCTAGAAGATTCCCTGGTTTCCACTTAGCAAACTACCTCTACCATTTGTCCACTCTCGCCCATCATACCCTACAGAAGGCTCTTTCAGTATGCATCACACCTGGTCAGTTTTATAGTCAGTATGCATCACACCCTTATCATGGAGCAGTCTGTATGGTCCAGTTTTGACTAGTTTTGAGTGGTTTTTGAGGGAGAACTTTTGGGAAATTATGTAATCAGTTGACCTTGATCTTTTAGGGTGTGAAACAAAACTTTTAGGGGTTTAAGAGACCTTGTTTTATTGACATATGTGATTGGGGTTGCAGTGCCCAAATATGTCTATAACAATTGCCCCCTAAAGCATGAGGTCGCAAATCTTCTGATGTCGGGTGAAATGCTTTATCATGAGGATCCGAGGTCTCTCAAACTGGAAGGTGACCTCTATAAAATACAATACAATACATTATCTTCATATTATTTTCATGATCTAGCTGAGGTGGGCATTCCCATGCTCAACTTTATAAATTCATATTCATGTATATAGGACAGATAATCGTCCACTGTCATAGACTGGTGGTTGAGCCATCATCTTTTGGCTTGGATGATCATCTGTGCAGCCACTGTGTACATTTGATGTCTTTATTTTTCCTGAATATATCGCAGCCTGGATGGATGAAACTATATCCGAGGTCTTCAAAACTTGTTCAATCTTCGCTTGATGTACAAGTCGATCCATGTGAAAAGATGTTCTAAAGTCGAACATGGAAAGACATTGCCTGATTACCAGCCAATGATGTAAGCTATTAATAGGCGCAAGAGGAATCACCGATAATGATAATGACCCTCAAGGTACTACAGTACAATTCACATGGTGTGAATATATGAGTCGATGTCGAACACCACGTAAAATCTTTCGGTCGAAGGCCATTTATGTAAACCTTTCGCCGAAAGTGACAAACTTGCCATTGAGGCATGCAAGCTTCAAAGGACTGAAAGGGTTGTTCCTAAGTCAACTTCTTGGATAATTTGATGATGTCGACAAGAAGTGACCCATCATAGGAGGGCCTTAATGAATCCCACATCTACGACACGGAACGAAACAAATGATTTTCTAGAGGTGAAAACGATCTGATGATACAAGGTTCATAAATGGCAGTCATAAAAAATGGAGAGTGAAGGTATTGCAGTGGATGAGGCATTAGCTGGGCTGGTGAATTCTTTAAACAACTTCTCTTGAACATATCGGCAACACTGTGATGGATTGGTAGCGTTAACCCCATGGATGGTACAGAGGACCAATGGTGATGGTGAACGGAATAACCCAACTCGACTCAATCATGGTGATGGAGTGAAAGTGTCATGTTCAAGAGTGACCTGCTACCAGTGAAGTTTTTCAAGTTTTCTTCCCTTTTTTCCCCAGTCATTGCTGACTAGTACCACTTTATTTTTTTCAAGCTTGAGGGGTATAACATATGATTGTTCTATAATTTTCCCTTCGGGCAAACCTGTCGCTATGTTTTAGTGAGCCTAGCGACAATGAAACTTGTTCTTGTCCGGGTGGACAAGTTTGTCGCTATTGTTTTAACGAGTTGAACAACAAAGATAACTCGATCCTTTTCATATCTAGAGAGTTTGAAAAGAGACGGAAAGGAAACTCCAGTAGTCCTTTTTCGTGGCATAATCCCTTAAGTCTGAAAAAGTATAAAATAATATGAAAGGGATGACTTTTCGATAGTTTTAGCAAGCTGAAAAAGACAAGCGCTCGATATTTTTGTGGAATGATCCCTCAAGTCCAAAAAGATTAAAATGTAGAGGAGGGATGACACTTCCCTTTACGTTAACGAGCTAGAAAGGCCAGTAGCTCGGCAATATTTTCATATTTTACGAGTCTAAAAAGAGCTTAAAAGAGACTCGTTTTTTAGGAACGAGTGATGTATCTGGGTAGCAACTGGTTCCAGGTAAGTTTGGAACTTTCTCAAACACGGCAGTGTAATGAGGGTGGCTAATAGAATCACTCGTCCCAGCTGTTCCTCAAAAGGGTCAACAATCAAGTGGAGGCGTATGATCGGCTAAAAGCGTGGAGGTGATGGTAAGAACATGACCAAGGCTCAAAGGGCTGATAGCAAAGAGATCACAAAGGTTATTTACTGAGGGTGGATTCATTTTTTAATGAGCTTGAATCTTTAGAAACTATGCTCAGAGGCGGGTTTATTTTTTAACGAGCTTGAACCCTGTGCTAACACTGCTCGTGCCAATCATCTTTTAAAGATGTCTCTTATCAGTTGCGGTTCATTTTTTAATGAGCTTGCCACATGTGAAACTTTGCTCATCACATTTTGTATGCAGGCTAGAAATGACCAACTACAATACTAAGAGTTAATGAACTATTGAGGTTAGGTAGGATAGTTTCCTACAAAACATTTCCTTTGCTTTGTCAAGGCCACCGACAAAGGTGAATGGTGGATCAGACCAATCACCTAACCTAAGCAGTTGAATTTAGTAAAATACTATGAGGTTAGAGTTACACTGGTCTCTTTTCACTTGCATAAAAAGGTTTGCATGCCCCCAGGTGTAAAGAAAAGTAGAGTTTCCAGGTTACCATATGGAAGTCCTTGCATTTACGCAAGATTGTTTCGTCTGCGAAGCAGAAAAAACACTTCCTTGGCTTTGTCCATCAAAGTAGACAAAGGTGAATGGTATGGATCGAAACTTCCAATCACATAACCTTCGAGGAGATCCTATTTTAGACTGATCTCATATCCTACATGGAAATGGCGTTTCAGACCAATCATATAACCTACGACGAGGAGATCCTGTTTCGGACTGATCCCATATCCTTCACCGAAATGACATTTCGGACCAATCATATAACCTACGAGGAAATCTTATCTTTTCATCTAGGTTTGCTTGCCGAATCAGACCAGGGTGCATGCCCCCTAAGCTTCGTTACATCCACCGTATTACTCACCGGAATTAGGTGAATGAACTGGAGGTTGAAGAGACATTCCTTGTGCAAAGAGACCATTTAGGGATGGTTCTCGACTCGTAGCCGTGTTTGAACCGGGGAACGAAAGCTGGTTAACAAGCTGTACCATTCTGCCTTCATACGGGAAACACATCACCCGAAAGAGTGAGGAAACAATAGCTCCCATGCTATAAATATAGTCACGCCCAAGGAGTATATTGTAATCTAGTGGCCCTTGGACTACCATCACGTTCACGTGAATGTTTTTCCTTCTCAAACTTATAGGCACATTTGGAAGGATCCCTAATAGTCGACTGGTTCCTTTGTTGAAGCCTGACAAATTTCGATTCTCAGGCAGAAGCGATGGTGAACCAAGCGCTTTCCAAGCAGTTGAGGAAAGGATACTCACAAAAGCCCCTTCATCTATGATAGTGCCAGCCATGATCATTCTGTAAAATTGTACTATGATTCTGAATGGCACATTAGATGGAAGGCGGGGTCCCACTAGTAGATTCCAATCAAAGGAAACTACTAGATTGCTTGGAGGAGGGACCGAATAAACAGCCGGATGAATCTCTTGAAATGGGGAACTTCCCTCCTGTGGTAAAGGAACGGGTATATTTCCCCCATGTTCATTAAACTCTATGTTAACAAAAAGAATTTGAATGGTGTCGTTCTCATTCTCTTTGGGGACTGTATCATCTGAAGGTGGATCTTTTGAAGGCAAGACTGGGTCGACTGCCATCTCGACCTGTTGAATTTGGTTCAGTGTGGACGTAGAGGGTTTATCTTCAATGATAGGCATTTCGACCGATAACAGAGGTATGTCAGTCAAATTTTCAACAAGCGATGGATTTGGCAAGAGTTTCTTGTATCTAGGCGGAAGTCACTGTGGTGAAGTAGGACGGTTAACCAAGACACTTTTAGCTTCGTCCAGAAAAAGACAACGGTGGAGGGCATGATCACCTTCAGACAATCTACAAGGAAATTTAGACCTTCCTTTTTGTCCATTGACTTCATTTTCACTAGTTCATGGTGTAGTCTCAACATGATCGACAAAGGTTGATGACACCGGATGGTGCAAATGGGGAGACCAGTCTCTCAAGATCCGCGGAATGCAAGGACAATCTTGATGATAATGGTTTCCTTTGCAAATGACACATGGAGATTTGGGTTTGGAAGGTGCAGTGTGCAGATTTTCGCTGGATGATGCATGGTTGCCCCCTTGCACGACTGGCTTATTCTTCTTCTTCTCCTTCCCTTTCTTCTTCTTCTCAGTTACTTGGTTTTTAGTATCACTAGCTTCACCAAGTGAAGAGGAAGAAGGAGAGGGAGAAACAAACGAAGTAGATGGTGAGGGAGCAACTCCAGTATCATTTGGTTGTTGATTCGATTGTTGAGGAATTACGGTGTTTTGAACGACAAACGTTGAGAATAGCCATACCGGCAGGCCAATTGTGATTCCTAGAAGGGACAATGTAGCCATGTATGGAGCACCAATATCTCCCCAAGAAGAGAAAAGACTAGGATTCCCCCCAAGGGGAAATCCTTGATTGGTGTATTCCATTACCTCAACCTAAGATCAACGAGGGAACAGAAATGTTATTCCAAATTAAATAAATTTTATGACGCTTTGACACAACTTGCTTTTTCATTTCTTAAGAGTTGAGTCGATTTTAATGAGCCTGAAGTGACAAGTGCTCAGATGGACCTTTTCTTATAGGGAGTCGAAAAGGAACGAAAGTGACTACTCTGGAAATCTAGACAGAGGGATTACCAAATCAATCACAAAACTGCAATATACACCTTGGTGGTAAATTAAAGAGAAATTACCAAGGACTTTATGTACGGCAGTCAATCTTCCCGAATGTTGTGTTCACTGCATTGTGATCAATAGGGCGGTAGACATGGCATCCTAAGGATAAAGGATATCAGCCTATTGTGGTCTCCCAATATATACTTGACGGTACGAGGAGCACAAGTCTGTACTGGAACTTGTCATATCAAAGAGGAGGAATCACCCAACCTTCGATGAAAACAATAGTTACCAGGCTTTACAACACCGGAATACGTCTCTAGCCAAGACTTCTAGATGTTGTGCGTTAGGTTCCAAAGCATTTTTATGTTCATTGAGGTTTATTTTAGAGTTGATCTTTTTTTTAAGAAGTTTGCCTTTCAAGGTTCACGGCATGATGTAGAAGTAAAATTCCTAAATATGCAATCTAAAATGATAAACAGTCGTTTGTTTTCTTTTAGCAATGAAAATCCTAGCTACTAAGGAAAGAAGAGTACGATTCTTTCAACAGAGAGTAGAGAGCACACACTAAATCCACTTTTCCTAAATCATTTTCCACATGCAGTCTAAATGCAAATGCACATGCATGTATTTGTTTTTCCGTTTCCTTAATATGAGAATGCCAAAAAGAAAACTAAGTACAGATTTGAACTACTTTTCTTCAAAGTGACACTAGCGATTTCTTTTCAAAACAAAAGGAAGAATAAGACGACACTTTCAATTTCGAATGGAAAATTGCTTTCAACACTTCAAATATTGACAATTCAAATCAAATACAATGAAAAAAGTATAATCAACTATCTAGAAGAGAAAGACTTTACGACACTCTTCTTCTTGACTCAAAATGATAGTTACGACACTTTCGAATCAAAAGATGACAGTTCAATTAAGCTACTTTTTGCAAAGGAGGACTGTAAATGATGAAAAATACATTAAAAAAAACATTCACAATTCCTTATCAATGGAGGCTGAATAATGTAAAGGAAGAAGGTTTCAACAATGATACATTGATCATGAGCAGCAAAACTACTGAATAGAGTTGAAAACAAGGAGTAAAAAACCAAATTCTAGAGATAGAAACAGTGTCACTCAATCATCACACCTGCAACACAAGGAAACAGGGATGCATCTCACATGCAACACATGGGAGGTGCGATGCATCCAGGTTGCATAGTTACAGACAGTGCGATGGACCAGGGAGCAAAACTAAGCTTGGTTTTTGCTCAAAATTTGCAGCTAAGTTCAGTGAACAGTAAAAACAAAGCATAGGGGTATGATCTTATGAGGTTAATGAGCTACCACAAGAGCACTTAGGATGTTTGCAAGCCAGTTTTTCAGTTCATAAACCAACCCGGAGATTGATTGAAGTAGTGTTGATCTACTTTGCAGTTGCATAGCAAAAGCGGTTCGAAGGCTAGTTGGCTTAACTTCAGGCTCCATCTGTAGTTCCCCAATGGTTTCGCCATTTTGTTTCTGGGAAAACTAGTGTCTATTCGATCTACTAGTCCCACTAAGACGGGTAGCTATCTTAGAAACAAACAATTCAAAGTAACTTGTATTTTCCTTTATGTATGATAGATAAGAGAGAGGCAGAGAGCACCAACCTTAATCTTTCGCTTGGCTCCTTGCTTGTTTCCTCTCTCCTTTGATAGAGCCTGCCACTCCTTTCTCACTTCTCCCGCTTCAAAGAACACCTATAAGGGCGAAGCAACAGTACACCATCAAAGCATAGAGATCTATAATACCATAAACAATGTAGAATCAGAAGTACATTAACCATACAATTGCATACACAAATACAAGATTCACAAGTACACAAGTATATGGAGGAAAACTCAAATAGCTTTATTGATAGTAGAAGTAGAAGAGAGGATTACAACCCAGTTGTCTGATCTAGCATCATCCTCCCAGCATGAAAGCCCTCTTCACCTCATGAAAAGAAAGATCACCCAACAATGCAATGTCTTCAAAGAGAAACCAACAACACTTCCTTGCAAATTACAAAATTCCAGCCTCTGGATCTCTAGGTTGAGGGATCCATATATAGATATTTGCAGAGGGGTGAGTCAGCTTCTGGATTTTTGATTAGTGTCACTTCACGGATAGTTCTTGGTTCCACTTGAAGATTTCATGATCTCTTACTCATCCCTCGGCGAATTCAGAGAGGCAAGTGTCACAGGGGAAGTTTCTAGAAGATTCCCTAGGTTTCCACTTAGCAAACTGCCTCTGCCATTTGTCCACTCTCGCCCATCGCACCCTACAGAAGGCTCTTTCAATATGCATCGCACCTGGCCAGTGTTATAGTCAGTATGCATCGCACCCTTAGCATGGAGCAGTTTGTATGGTCTAGTTTTGACCAGTTCTTAGCGGTTTTTCATGGAGAACTTATGGGAAATGATGTAATGAGTTGACCTTGATCTTTTAGGGTGTGGAACAACACTTTTATGGGTTTAAGAGCCCTTGGTTTATTGACATATGTGATTGGGGTTGTAGTGCCCAAATATGTCTATAACATTAATATGGCCAACATTTCACGTATTATTAAGATTAACATTTCAAATAAACCAGGAGTAGAAGAAAATATCACCTTGGGTTCACAATGTACCCCGAAAGAAGTTCACATATACCTTGAAGGGGGAAACGCCTCTAAAGTGAGCACTAGATGAACACAAATCCCCATTTGATTTTATGTGTTTGTTTTTTTGTGTTAAGTTTTTATTTATTTTTCTTAAAATATGTTTTTTTAGAAATATTTATTCGCTTTTTCAATTTTTTTTTTTAATTATTATTATTTATTATTTATTATTATGTTTTAAATTTTATCTTTTATGAGTTAATTTTGAGTTTTTATACATTTTCATGTTTTGATTTTTTTGTTTTGTCATTTTGTTATTTTTTTATGTTTTAATATAATTATTTATTTACTTATTATAATTTTATTTTTTAATTGTTTTTTTGTTTTAGTTTTAAAATTTTCCAATCTTTAATAATTTGTTTTGTTTTGTATTTATTTATTTATTTATTTATTATTTTGTTGTTGTTGTTGTTGTTTTTTTTTTGTAGGGTCCATGTCAACCCTCGACTAGTATCCCAATTTCATTATGTGTCAATTTGATAGTTGATTTTAAAGTTTTTGTTATAATGTATCAAGTTTCTGCCATAGTGTGCCAATTTCATGGTTGATTTTTAAGTTTTCATTCCAATGGGTCAAGTTTGCTTCCACTATGTCTCAATTTGATGGTTGATTTTTAAATTTTTGTTGCAATGTGTCAAGTTGCCTTAGGCTAATTTTTTGTTTTGGTAAGTTTGGGTGGGACTAAATCATCATCATGCCCAATATATCTCCCTGATCAGAGCAAGGAATTGAACCAATGACTTCACATCAAGGAGCTCCTTAACAGAGCACCCGATCATCGCTTATTTAAGAACCCATAGATGTCTTAGGCTAAGATTTTAAAATTGCCATACTTTTAGCATTTAAAAAAGGAATTAGTCTTGGTATAATGACTCTTTCATTCAAGTATTCATTTTTAAAGTTTTTTTAGTCATACAATTTTCCAATCATGTCATTGTTGAAATATGCTGAAAACTTAAGGTTTTTTGTTGTCATTATATTTGGTTTTGAATCCATGGTTGAAAATTTGTCAAAATTCTAAGGTTTTCCTGAGTCATGATATTTGATCTTTAATGTTATGATTGAAAATAGTTATAAGCACGAGCTTACAAGGACCTGATATCAACTACCTCGTCGTGGATAAAGAAGCATATGCTATATATAAGGTGGTGAAACACTTCAAACCCTACCTGCTGAAAAATCATTGCATAGTCTTTGTGCCTCACCCAACAGTAAGATCGGCACTTGTTCAGCAAGATCTGGGTAAAATATGTGCAAACTGGATGACATGACTACAAGAGTATAATCTTGATATCAAGCGAGTTCACATTGTCAAGGGTCACAATCTCTGCATACTTGAAGCAGAAGCAGTGCACGTGCAAGAGGAGGAAGAAAAGCTCGCTGGTTGGGAGTAAGAAATTGACATGTACAATGTAGAGCGAGCACTACCCACTTCGCACGATAATGTTTGGTATGAAGAAGTGTGCCAATACCTCGAGAACAACACCATGCCCTCTCACTTCTTTATGCAGTAGAAGAGGGCACTCTGACTTAAAGCTTTATCTTAACAATTGGTGCATGGAGTGCTTTACAAAAAGCACCACAATGGCATTTTGCTAAGGTTCCTGGAATTATAAGATTCAGAGAGAGTGTTACGTGATCTACATGATGGACCAGTCATAGGTCACTTCACAAGTAACTCAAAAACGTCTAAAGTCATGAGAGCCAGTTTCTATTGGCCCACACTATTCAAATATGCACACACTTATGCCTGCAAGTTCCTAGTCTGTCATGGATATGCCAGCAGAACTAGAAGGTCTACAACCCCACTGCAACCTGTTGCAGTGGACGAACCATTCTAACAATGGGGTTTGGACATCATTGGGGAAATTTTCCCACATTCATCTAACCAGCACCACTACATCCTAAATGCAACAAATTACTTCACGCTGTGGACAGAAGTAGTTCTGCTCAAATAAGTGAATGACCAGGAAGTCATCATCTTCCTTCAACAAAACATCATTTCGAGGTTTGGCGTTCCTGTATCACTTGTTTTTTACAATGAAAATTATTTCTCTTTGTTAAAACTTTATGCTTTTTCATTGCAATATGGTATTGTACTTAAGAATTCAAATAACTACTACACACAAAGAAATGGTCTTGCCGAATCTACAAACAAAAATATCATCGCATAATAAAAAAGACCATTTACTATGAAAATTGAAACTGGCATTCCGCTGTAGTGAATTCCCTTTGGGCTGACCGAGTTACATCCAAACCCTCTCTAAACACATCTCCATACTTCCTTATATATGGAGAAGAATCCATCCTCCCACCAAATATCTACTTGTGTGCTCTCTAGTTATCCCAAGAATCCCAAGGCATGTTGTGTCTATTGGTTCAATGTAGGATGGAAACATTACACAAGTTACATGAAGAACTTATGAAATCAAAAGAAAAAATTTCACTACACCAGAACCATATCAAGAGATGGTTCGATCGAAAGTCTGCAACGATCACCAGCTTCGTTGTGGGTGACTTAGTCTTGAAGTGGGATAAACCCCACGAAGACAAAGGAAAACATACGAATTACAAGTCCCCGTGCATTGGTCCTTTCACGGTTCACGAAAAACTTGGGAAACACATGTATCTTCTACAATCACTTGACAGGAGGATTCACAACCTTCCTATCAATGCCCACGATTTAAAATGTTATTTTCAGTGACCTGGGGCCACGCCCTGCCCTATGTACATAACATGTTTATTGCTTGTTTTTTGTTTTTGCTTCATTTTCCTTTTCTTTGATTTGATGTCTTTCCATTTAGCTTTGTAAATAACTGTTTTCCTGCACCGTGTTCTAGATTTTGAATAAGCATGTGGCTGAAGTACAGGAGTCTTGTGACACTGTAGCACTTGGCCAGTGCTGTGTCTGTCTTCTTTGTACTTGGTTGTAAATTTTGGCCAATGAAGTCTTGACAAAAAATATGATCTATCTGTAAGGGAAGCTCTATTCAAACCATGAACCTATGTCCAAACTGGGAAATCCCATGCCTATACTCAGTCTTCTACTCTATGTGTTCATGCTCATCCAACTAGTAGAAACAGAGAAGGGGAAAACCTAAGCGAGCAAACCTAAATCAACGGTCTTACATGATTCTCTGAAGGAACAACCTCTTATGCTCTCAATATGTTGGGATCTATCTTTCGCCCCAAAAATAAATAAGTTCCTATGCATAATCCTCTTTCAAAAAAAATACAAAGGAAAAATAAGAGAATTGCTTCGTGCGCAGAGAGGTGAAGTAGGCAACTCCATCAGGACACTGACCAGGTTCCCTGGTAGTGGATAAATGCTTGTCTTCCTGCATGACTCTGTTGGGGTACTGTCCAGGCATGCTAGCAGAAGAGCAACACCAGAGATGAAAACTTATACCATGAAAATCTTAAGCTCATGAGCCAAACTACCCTTCCCAATTTTGAAACACTATGATTTGGCTGAATTATTTTTTTGTGTTCAACTCAGTTGGTATAAGGTGAACCATGTCTGTCCATGGGGTAAGTGGGGAAGCTGAAGTAACCTACACAACAAATCAATACTCCCTGAAAGGCTAAGGCCTTGCACTAAAAATGAACCAAAACAGAGAAGCTGGTATTCAACCAGTGTGTCGCCAAGTGTTGTAGTGGTTGCAACACCTATCTTGGTTTTTTCACTGATGGTTGCAAACACTTGGGATCATTCCATGAGTTCTTGTAGACTATTTAACACTGTTTTCTTAACCAACCAATGGTCGTCTTTTGGCATGTTGATTACTTTTTCATGCTTGCGGTCTTATTCTCACAATTTTGAAGGTCTATCTTTGTGTGCATGAGTTGTCTTCACTCTGTGAACATCGATCATACTCACACACAAAGTTGTAAACATTGTCGCGCAAGTTTTGTCACATTCATTTGAAGGTATATCTCAAGTGTCGCACTTTTTTCCCTCAACCTTAAGGACAATATCATTGAGAACATGTTTGTCTTTTTGGTTTGTGGTTTCGTGTTGTCAATTCATAATAAGTGTCTGATCATAATGTCACATCTACACAAGTTCACTTGCTCTAGCATTTAGCCATTTTTCCTGAAAATATGTCGACCGAGCAAACCCCTTCAACCGGACCCTGACTAAGGTGCACTATGTAGTCTCAGCTCTTGGTGACCCCACTCTGCTGCCCAGAATTGCAATGTTCTTGAGGTTTTCCTCTCGGGTAGCTGCACTATGCAATCATGGAAGTGAGCAAGCTGACTGTCTCCTAGAATTGTGCAAAAGTTGTCTCCAGGCCTAATCCACTTCATGCTTCCCGCAACATCAATTATCAAGCCTCCCTATGGTCAACTATAAATCTTCATTGCACTATGACGGGGGGATGCACTCCTCTCCATAATTGCGAAGACATAACCATCTTCTTACCCTGCATTGTCTGCAGAAATTGTGCATTCATGTTGATTTAGGCCTCCTGTTGGCTTGCTTTGCACTCTCCATGAAAATTGTGAATATCTGGCTGGTACACCTGTTGTTGCCCCACTCTACACTATTTTCAGAAATTGTGCAACAACTGCCTGACTTTCACTATCTCTCATAAATATGCAGTTATGACCAGCAACTCCCGACAACCTGCCATGCTCTGCTCTGGAAAATTACGTAGAATTTCTTGCCAGTTTCCCTTGCTACCCAAATCTGTCTTCACCCCGAAAATTGTTTAGATCCTCAGCTAGAACCTAAGTGACCTACCTAGTCCTCACCTTGAAAAATGTACAGAATTGTCTAGTAGTTTCCTTGGATTGTATGCCTTGTCTTCCTCCTGAGAATTGTACAGTTCCATCTAGCTGGGTTCCACCTCGTAGCTATCACTGCTAACCCTGATTGCGCAAGTTTTCCTCCCAATGACCTCTGTGTAGATTTTCTTGGCATTATTCTAGAGCCTTTCATCCTTTCTTGAGCTGTGCTTTATGCAATTTTAGTGTCTTGTCCTCCCTCCCAGTCACTTGGACCCGAAACCGAAAATAATGCATCATGCTAGACTAGAATATTTTTGAATTTGATATTGTCCCATCATGAGTGAATTGCAAGAACAGGTACATTGATGGAACATGGCGTGATGACGAATGAGATGAAGAAGGAACACATGCTAAAAGGGTTGCTCGCAGTTGAACAAATGTACCAAGCACATTGAGTGGAAGCGAAAGAGATACATGCTTCTGAACAATCAAGCAAATACCAAGACCGTCGAAGACCCCACAACACTTTGCCATGCGGAGGTGAAGACACAACACACTGAGAGAAAATTCATCACTCAACAGCATAGCAGCTTGACATGGACACCATAATCAACCAATACATGTCAGCAATGTCATGAGTTGTCTTGACCACATCACTACTATGGGGTATACTTGTTGTAATTAAATGTAATGTAGCGTGAAAGTCCAAGAGACGCACATATGAAGTTGAAGAGTGACGTCAGTTGAAAATTCATATGAAGTTGAATGATCATAAGGGAAGTACAAGAGTCACAAGGGTCAAGCATCACCCTTGGCTATATATACCCCCTCATTGTATGAGAAAAGGGATTTTCACCTTTGCTCCTCCCACATAGCCTTGAGCGTCTGTAGTATGTTCTTTGAGGAGCGAAGAGTGGCTCCAATGTCCCATTACTGGGGCTAGTGATGTATGGTGTACAGAGATTTCTTGGAACTTTTGCTTAATCTAGAAGCCTGTCTCAGGCTAGCACGTTTTCAAGCATGTTTAGTATATGTTTGTAAGATTATTCTTTAAAGGCTTATAATTAATGTTTTCTTAACCTATACTAAGATAGTTGAACTACTTTAGTTATTTTAGTACTTACATTGTTGAAGATGTTTTGTATTGTTTATCACTACGGTGTCGCCCGTGTGGACTACTCCGTCAGACATTAGACATAGCCTTATTGTTTTCTTGTTTATCATGACCGTCACCCCTGTGTGGACTACTCCGCTAGACAGTGTACATGTTTTCCCTTGTGCTTTGGTTTTAACTATCACCGCATCCATTGTGGACTATTTCACTAGATGCTGGACAAACCCTTGTTATTTTCGTGTGTGTCTCTCCTTGGGTGGTACTACTACTTCTTATCTAGAAGCTCACTTTTACCCTCTCCCTCACAGCAAGAGAACCTAGACACAAAGCTACATTACACACTCACCAAGTATACTCACCTTTCTTTCTTGAATTTACAAGAATAACACTCTCAAGTGTTGAACAACAAGTGCCAAGGTAAATCTCTAAGATAAATACAACTGGGCCATCGCACCAGATGGGACTCCTACACCAAACGGTGTGAGTTCTAGTTGGGACTTCATACCGGGGAGATACCTTGAATGTTCGCGAGTCTAGAACCGTGAACATTTCTAGCCTTAGAAGGAGAGCCTCCAGTAGTTTATGGCTGAATGTCCTCTCAACCCCACTTATATATCATTTGGTCAATGCAGCAACATGAAAACCCTCTCTCCCACGAACAACTCTGAAGTTGGCTACTCCTCACCTTGCAAACCCGAACAGGAAATTGCATATCATCACATCCATGTTGTCTGTCCCATCACCCATCAGTTTGCAAAAGCTGTTGGACTGATTCCAGGAGTACACACTCTTCCCTCTTCATAGAGGATGCAAAAGAATACGCCCACAGGAGTGGTAGTCTCGTATATTGAAGAAGAAATCCTCACTACTCTTGAAGAGTTGGTAGAAGTGGTTGAGAACAAAGACGAACCTACTATTTTCTTAGAAGGAGAAGAAGATAACAACTTACTCTTGGTCTTAGGTTTCAGCGGAGGTAATGGAGGAGGTGGAGGAAGAGACAAACCAATATGTTCAAAGGTTGAACCATCAGATTTAGAAGAAGAGGAGGACGATGAAGAAGAGGACAATATGGCTTATCAAAATCTAGAATGGATGACACAAGGTCCACTGGCACTCCTAGGTGTCTTACAAAAGATGCCAAGACATGCAGAGAAGTTAACAAAGTATGACCCTGACAGAAGAGTGAAGGTAAAAGACCATCTAGATACATTCTACCTACATCTGTAGACACTCGAGGCACGTTATGACGATCTTGCATGTAGACTGTTTCCATGTACCTTGGATGGAAGAGCAGCTATATGGTACTACAACCTTCCCGTCAACTCCATTCAGAACTGGGGGGTGTTCAAGAGAATTTTCCTTGAGAAGTTTGTTGACGAAAAAACCCTTGCCATGTTTCTCAAAGAGTTTGGTAGTCTTAAGATGGAGCAAAAAGAAAAAGTGAAAGATTTTAACAAGAGGTTTAACCATATCTTGAACAATTTCACTTCAGAAACTAAACCTCATGACAACATCACTATTAACTGCTACATGTCTACACTACCGACCATCATTGCACAGTTCGTCAAGTGACCTATGAAACCAACACTTTTGGAAAATTGCCAAGAGGAAATTGATGTGGGGAAAGTCCTACGCACCATTGGAGTCATTGTGGATGACGAACCAACTAAGGAATCCAAAGACATGGGCAGGATGTCTCAAAATTCTATGAGTAAGTTAAAGGAAAAGGAAGCAAGTGAAATTGAGAACCTTACTTGTCTCGTCAAGTCCTTGACAATTGAATTGTCTGAACTCAAGCAACGGACGACTGAGAGAGTTGTGAGCAATAGAACTCCCAGATTTACGCAGAGGAAGAATGAGACATCTGGTAGCAGCAGTAGCCACTCGACTAAATCTATGTAGAGATCCAATGTTGTGTTCCAAATAAACCAAATTGTGAAGGATCACTACTGTGCGATCCACGAAGACTGACATTTAGAGAAGCCTTGGCCAGAATGGAACCGAGTTATGAGCACTATGGCTTCAAGGTTGACTGATCATTTTAAAGGTAGTGAGCAAGTTTAGTTGGAGGATGAAGATGAAGAAGAGGATGTTGTAACTGATGAATCTCACAGTGTTGGACATGTAAACAACATGTATTAATGTCTTACCGCTACCCAGAAGAAAATAACCACTGAGAAGGAGCCCCCAAAGTAGAACAATCGATACAACTTGAGAAGTCAAGGGGCTCCCACTATGTTTGAGTTACTAAAAGAAAAATTTATAGAACTACTCAGAGCATGTTATCCACTGGCCTCCTCAACATAGAAAATACAAAGCAAGTCTGGGAAGAAAACTACAGTGAAAAATACACTCATGAGCAGAAAACTCCAAAACACTCCACCAAACAGTACGAGTACAAGTCTACCCCTGGACACCTCGCTGAGTCTCCCCACTTTGGATTACAATATTGCTGAAGACATGAAGAAGACCCGTGCAAACATTTCTTTGTACGAGCTAACCAAGATCAAGGGTCAGCAGAATATTCTTTTGCATTCAATGGGAATAACCTTCACAAACAATGTTTCCTCTTTCAACAAGGGACCAAGCAAGTCTCCTGAATCACTTGCATCTGTGCTCAACGTGCTTCGCATCGAAGAAGCAAACTTGGTCTGCCCACCATTTTTGTTATCATTTGAAATATTCAACTTCAATGTCCATAACTATTTGGTTGATTCTGGCACATTAGTCAATGTCATGCCACTCTCTATCACTAAACATATCAATGCGCAATGGAGCAGTAAAACTGTGCAGATCATCCAACTTGAACGAACATGTGTACCAACCTTTGGTGAACTCTGGGATGTAATGATCCAGTTATCGTCCGACAGACGAGTTCATCAGTGCATTAACATTGTGATCGTGGACATCCCAGAAGCATATGGATTATTTCTTAGTAGATACTTGTTCAGCAAGTTGCGAGGATATTTTGCTATAGACTGATCACATTTATGGCTTTTGTACGAGGGAAAAAACCACCAAATCCGGGTGTTGTCGGAGAGATATATGAAACATAACATTAGTCCCTTGGATGGTCAAAATGAACCATTGGCCTTCACAAAACTTATGTTCCGAAATTGCTTTCTGAAAACACAGCTGGGGTGTTATCTTGCACAGTCGAGCCCCACCTCACCAGACACATTTGGGTCTCCTTCCTTTGCCCAAGTAGTAGTAGTAGCAGTAGTGTTAGAAATACTTGTACGGAAAGTGGTCCTTGTACAGATGACTTGTGGACCTTGTATTTCGATGGATCCAAAATGCAGAACAGCTTTGGAGCCGAGTGTGTTTTGATAGACCCAATGCAAAGGACACACTTAATCTTAATCCACTTGGAGTTAAAGTGCATGAACAACACTGTTGAATATGAAGGACTCGTTTTGGGTTTATAGAAATCCATCAGACCCAACTTTGTTGTGCTAAAAGTGGTAGGTGATTCAGAGATTGTGGTATGTTAGGTACATAACACCATACACTGTGTTTCACCTTGTATTAAGAGTTACCAACAAGAGGTATGACGACTTATCTCTAATTTCCAAGTTTTCAATATCATCTCTTTACCAAGAATGCGTAATGCAGCTGCAGATGCTCTGGAAAATGCAGCTGCTAGGTGGACACCGCTTAGGGATATATTTTCTATTGAAATTTTGTATAAGTCATCTATCCCCGACAACATAACTAATTTAAGTATTTTTGATGATGATGAACATATACTGCACCTCTTGGCCAATGCTAACATCTTCAAGGATGTAGTGATAGATGAAGACATGCACGAGCAGTCTCTACAAGACACAACTAATGACAGTAAAGGAAACCTCATCCCCAAGGGCGTGGTTTCACTCGAGAAGCTATATGACTTGAAGAACCGCTTCAAGGGACCCAAGAACACTAAAACTCACAGTTCCACACTGATGCATGAACAAATTAATCTGGGATTAGACATAGATTTGATGTTCGTGAATCTCGATGCGTGTTGCACACTAGAAGAGTGACAAGCCTTTGTCTGCATGTTCATATATTAACGTGATGTATTAGCGTGGATATATGATGAATTGAAAACATATGAAATGAAAATAATCCAAAACATCATCCCAATCAAGGAAGGGGCTAAACCATTCTGAAAGAATCTTAGGAAAGTACATCCGTCGTTGGAGCCCCTCGTTGAGAAAGAGTTGACTAAGCTATTGGATGCTCAAATCATTTATAAATTTCATCATTCCACATGGGTTTCAAACTTAGTTCCTGTCAGAAAGAAGTTCGGGGAGATTCGCTTGTGCATTGGTTTCTAAAATCTAAATCGTGCCTCGAACAAAGATAATTACCTTGTGCCATCTATGGAGCACATCTTGCAGACAATATTTAGAACATAAATGTTTTCTCTGTTAGACGATTTTTCAGGATATAACTAGGTTCTAGTAGCAGAACCCGACAGACTGAAAACTACATTCCATACCAAGTTAGGTATGTTCGCTTATCTAATAATTTCATTTGGGCTGGTAAATGCAGACGAAAATTTTCAATGCAATATGGACATCACCTTCCATGGGCTCATCGAACAGAGTATGGTGGTCTACCTTGACAACGTAACATTGTTTTTCCAAAAAATGGTCAGACCACCTGCGCCATCTCAAGAATATCTTTAATCGATGTCGCAAGGAAGGGATATCCTTGAGTACCAAGTAAAGCGTCTTTTCAGTGTTTGAGGGGAACCTCCTTGGGGACATCATTTCCAAGAGTGGGATTAAGGTAGATCTAGACCAAGTCCAAACCATCACGCAGATTCCTCATCCCCTGAACAAGAAAGCCATGTAGTCCTTCTTGGGAAAGATCAACTTCCTTCGGAAATTCATCTCAGATTATCTGCAGAGTGTCAAACCTATAGAAGAGATGATCAAGAAGGATGCATTTTACAACTCGGGAAAGAAGGAAAAAGATGCGTTCACCCGTATCGAGCATGTGATAGAAGAAGCACCTACGTTGTGCAACCCAAATTTCAACAAATATTTCTTTCTTTACACATTCTCTTCTGACACTTCACTCGCTGCAGTGCTCACTCAGAAGGACGATATCAACAACGAATGTCCCATCACCTTCATGAGCACGAGCTTGCAGGGACCCGAGTTCAACTACCATTTTGTATATAAGGTGGTGAAACACTTCAAACCCTACCTGCTGAAAAATCATTGCATAGTCTTTGTGTCACACCCAACAATCAGATCGTTGCTTGTTCAGTAAGAGCTCGGTGAAAGATGTTCGAATTGGATGACAGGACTACAAGAGTATGATCTCGATATCAATCAAGTTCACACTATCAAGGGTCACATTCTTTGCAAACTTGCGGCAGAATTAGTACACATGCAATAGGAAGAATAAGAGCTCACCGTTTGGGAGAAATAAATTGACATGTACAATGTAGAGCGAGCACCACCCACTTTGCACCGTAACTCTTGGTACGAAGAAGTATGAAAATTCCTTGAGGGTGGCACCATGCCCTCTTACTTCTCTATACAACAGAAGAGTACACTCTGACTGAAAGCCTTATCTTACCAGTTGGTGCACAGAGTGCTTTACAGAAAGCACCACAATGGAATTTTTCTCAGGTGCCTCGAAGCATAGGATTCAGAGAGAGTGTTACGTGATCTGCATGACAGACCAACCAGAGATCACTTCGCAGGTAACACAATAGCACATAAATTCATGAGATATGGTTTCTATTGGCCCACACTATTCAAATATGCACACGCTTATGGCCGAAAGTGCCTGGTCTGTGAGTGATGCGCTTGTAGAACTCGAAGGTCCACAACCTCGCTACAACCTGTTGCAGTGGAAGAACCATTCCAACATTGTGGCTTAGACATCATTAGGGATATTTTCCCACATTCATCAAAGAAGCATTGCTACATGCTGACAGCTACAGATTACTTCATGTGGTGGATAGAAGCAGTTCCGCTCAAACAAGTAAATGACCAAGAAGTCATCACCTTCCTTCAGCAGAACATCATTTCAAGGTTTGGCATTCCTGTATCACTTGCTTTTGAAAATGAAACTTCTCTTCATTGAAACTTTATGATTTTTCATTGCAATATGGTACTGTGCTCAAGAATTAAGCTAAATACTACCCACAGGGAAATGGGCTTGCCGAATCTACAAACAAAAATCTCATTCGTATCATAAAAAATACCATTTACTCTGAACAACGAAATTGGCATTCTGCTTTGGTGAATGCTCTTTGGGTTGAACGAGTTACACACAAACCCTCTCTAAACACATATCCATACTCTCTTGTATATTGAAAAGAAGGCATCCTCCCACCAAATATCCACTTTCCTGCTCTTATGTTATCCCAAGAATCGCAAGGCAAGTTGTGTCTATTGGTTTAGTGTAGGATCGAAACATTACACAAGTTACATGAAGAACAGATGAAAGAAAAATATAAATTTCACTCCACCAAAACCATATCTAGAGATGGTTCGATTGAAAGTCTGCAGGGAACACCAACTTCACTGTGGGTGACTTAGTCTTGAAGTGGGATAAACCCCATGAAGATAAAAGAAAACACATGAAGTTCCAGTTATTGTGCATTGGTCCTTTCACGATTCACGAAAAACTTGGCCAACACATGTATCATCTACAATCACTTGATGGGATGATTGACAACCTTCCTATCAATGGCTAAGATTTAAAATTTCATTTTCAGTGATCTGGGGTTGTACCCCACCCTATGTACATAGCATGTTTATTTCTTGTTCTATTGTTTTTCTTTGATGTTTTGGCTTCGGTTTTCTTTGCATTACTTTGATGTCTTTCCATTTCGTTTTTTGAATACGTGTTGTCCTACATTGTGTTGTGGCTTTTGAATAAGCATGTTGCTGAAGTACAGGATTCTTGTGACACTACAACGCTTGGCCATTCATGTGTCTGTCTTCTCTGTGCTTGGTTGTAACTTTTGCCCGATGAAGCCTTAACGGAAAATATGATCCGTTTGGAAGGGAAGATCTGGTCAAACCATGAACCTGTGTCCAAATTGAGAAACCCCATGCTTATACTCAATCTTCTACTCTGTGTGTTCAAGCTCATCCAACTAGTACAAATGGAGAAGGGGAAATACAAACTATCAAACCTAAATCAGAGGTCTTACATGCTTCACTGAAGGAACAACCTTTTCTTCTCTCAATAATTCAGGATCCCTCTTCCGCCCCAAAAATAAATAAGTGTATATGCACAGTACTCTTTCCAAAAGAAATATAAAGGTGAAAGAAGAGAAAGGCTTCTTGCACAGAGAGGTCAAGCAGGAAACTCCACCAGGGTACTGACCAAGATCATTGGCAATGGAGCAATGCTTGTGCTCTGTGTGACTTTGTCAGGGTATTAACCAGACCTGTTGGTAGTAGAGCAACACCATAGATGAAAACTTATACTCTGAAAATATTAAGCTCGCTAGCCAAACTATGCTTCCCGATTTTGGAACATTGTGATCTCACTATTTTTTTTTTTTTTTACTCCACCAGAACTGTATCAAGAGATGGTTCGATCAAAAATCTCTAGGGAACACCAACTTTGTTGTGGGTGACTTAGTCTTGAAGTGGGATAAACTCCATGAAGACAAAGGAAAACACACGAAGTTCCAGTCCCTGTGGATTAGTCCTTTTACAGTTCAAGAAAAGCTTGGCCAACACAAGTATCATCTATAATCACTTGACGAGAGGATTGACAATCTTCCTGTCAATTGCCAAGATTTAAAATGTTATTTTCATTGATCTGGGGCTACACCCCACCCTATGTACATAGCATGTTTATTTTTTGTTCTATTGTTTTGGCTTCATTTTTCTTTTCTTTGCTTTGATTTCCTACCATTTCGTTTTGTAAATAAGTGTTGTCCTGCACTGTATTTTGGCTTTTGAATAAGTATGTGGGTGAAGTAAATGAGTATTGTGACACTGCAATTCTTGGACAATCATGTGTCTATCTTCTCTCTACTTGGTTGTATCTTTTTCCCAATGACATCTTGATGGAAAATATGATCCATCTATAAGGGAAGATCTGGTCAAACCTTGAACTTGTGTCCAAACTAGGAAACCCCATGCTTGTACTCAGTCTTCTGCTCTGTGTGTTCAAGGTCATCCAACTAGTAGAAATAGAGAAGGGGAAAATCTAAACGAGAAAACCTAAATCAGAGGTCTTACATGCTTCTCTGAAGGAAAAACCTCTTCTACTCTCAATACGTCAGGATCCCTCTTCCACCCCAAAAATAAATAAGTGCCTATGCACGGTCCTCTTTAAAAAAAAATACAATAGCAAAAAAAGAGAATGGCTTCCTACACAGAAAGGTGAAGCAGGAAACTTCACCGGGGTACTGACCAGGCTCATTGGCAGTGGAGCAATCGTTGTGTTCCTGCATGACTCCGCCAGGGTACTGTCCAGGCCTGCTAGCAGTGGAGCAACACTAGAGATGAAAACTAATACTTTGAAAATCCTAAGCTTGTGATCCAAGCTACCCTTCCTGATTTCAAAACACTGTGATCTGGCTGAATTATTATTTTTTGTTTTCGACTGAGTTGGTATAAGGCGAACCATGTCAGTCCATGGGGTAAGTGGGGAAGCTGAAGTAACATGCACAACAAATCAATACTCTCTGAAAGGCCAAGGCCTTGCACTGAAAATGAACCAAAACAGAGAAGTTGGTATTCAACCAATGTGTCACCAAGTGTTGTAGCGGCTGCAACAGCCTCCAAAATTTTGGCCTGAATCCAAATTTCAAAGCCTTCCTTGGTTTTTCCACTGATGGTTGCAAACACCGGGGATCATTCCATGAGCTCTTGTAGAGTCTTTTACACCCTTTTCTTGTCTGACCAATGGTTATATTTTGGCATGTTGATTTATTTTTCATGCTTGCGGTCTTGTTTTGGCAATTTTAAAAGGTTGATCTTTGTGTGCATGAGTTGTCTTCGCTTTTTGAAAACTGGTCATACTCACACACAAAGTTGCAAACATTTTCACGCAAGTGTCGTCACAGTCATTCGAAGGTCTATCTCAAGTGTCACACTTTTCGTCCTCAACCTTAAGGACAGTCTCACTGAGCACATGTTTGTCTTGTTTGTTTGTGGTGTCCTGTCGTCAAGTCATACTAAGTGTCTGATCACAATATCACGTCTACATAAGTTCACTTGCTCTCGAACATAGCCAATTTTCTGGAAAATATGTCGACCGAAAAAACCCCTTCAACTAGACCCCCACTGATCTGCACTATGTAATCTCAGCTCTTCGTGACCCCACTCTGCTACCTAAAATTGCAAAGTGCTTGAGGTTGTCCTCCCGGGTAGCTGCACTGCACAATAATAGAAGTGAGCAAACTGACTGTCTCCTAGAATTGTGCAGAAGTTGTCTCCAGGCCCGATCCACTCCACGCTTCTCACAATATCAGTTATCAAGCCTCCCTCTGGTCAACCAGAAATCTACATTGCACTATGAGTTGGGGCTGCACTCCTCTTCAAAATTGCACAGACTTAACGAGCTTATTGCCCTGCACTGCTTGCAAAAATTGCACAGTCATGCTTAGTCAGGTCTCTTGTTGGCTTACTCTGCACTGTCCCTGAAAATTGCACAGATCTGGATGGTACACCTACTTTTGCCATGCTTTGCATGGTTTTTCGAAACTACGCAGCAACTTCTTGTCCTGCACTGTCTCTCAGAAATGCGCAATTATGACTAGCAGTTCCCTGCAACCTATCATGCCATGCCTTGGAAATTTGTGTAAAATTTCCTCCCAGTGTCCCTTGTTTCCCAACTCTCGCTTCCTCCTGAAAATTACGTAGATTATTAGCTGGACCCCGAGTGACCTGTTGAGTTCTCACCTTGAAAAATGTGCAGAACTGTCCAACAGTTCCCCTAAAAACCTTCCCTTTTCTTCCTCCCAGGAAGTGCGCAGTTCTTTCCAGCTAGGTTCGACCTTGCAGCTATCACTGTTACCCCTGATTTCATAATTTGTCCTCTTGTTAGTGTCAATATCTTCACACTTCCATCAGTGATCAAATTGCTCTTTTGTATGCATATTAGGTGTCTCATCTGATCAGTTGCATTCCATTAGGTCATGGATCAACTGATGGTAGTGGTCTCATGTCAATTTCCCTCATGAAATTCACCTGCTGACCTGTTCACACATTTTTTTTTAGTCATTTACTGTCATTCTATTTCATTTCATTTATAAAAATCAGTTTTAGGGTTTAGTCTCACTAGGTATTATGGCTTGTCATCATGGTCATCTTAATTGAATAAAGAGGTCAACAGGCATATCAGGAGGATAAATAAGTTCATAAAATCATAAATTTACTTCTATTATGCTCAATAAATCTTTTTTACCTCAAAACTCTTTTTTGAGGTGAAAACAGGGTTTTTTCCATTATTGTAAAAATTTCATGTAATTTCAATATTTCTATATGTAATAAGTGTTCAATAGCTGTTCTTGGTGACCTGGTGACAAATTCAACTCCTGCCATTACAAAAGGTCAATGTAAAAGTCCACCTGCAAAAATGCAAAAGTCAGAATGTAAGTGAAACAGAGCATTTTTGAAAAAGCTAGCAAAACATTAGAAAAGTGAGTCTTGGTTAATGAAAAATTAAAAGAGAGGGATATAAAAGCCAATCCATTTGTTCAAGTCTTCATTGTTGGAAATGAATGATCCAAAGGGAGAAAAATTGTATTTTTTAAGAAAGAAGGCAAACAGGGGAAAAAATTCCCGACATTTTGCTAGTGCTACGCACCAGAGCCTTGGCGCTACGCACCTACCGGGCGCTATGCACTTGTCGCAGGTTTTCCATTGCATTTATTTCTGGCACTGCGCACATGTTCGTTGTTGCGCCCCTGTTCCTTGGCGCTGCGCACCTATCCACTGAGCTTCAAAGTGACTCAATTCACCCTAATTTACTTCAAATTCCTTAATTGGCCTCTCATCAAGTAAGTAAAGCTTCCCACCTAGTTTAGTAAGGGTTTTTTTATCAGTTATGGTGATTTTCATATCTCAAAAAACTAAACCCTAGCTATCCTCCAAACTGTCTCATAGATTTGCTAAGGGTACTTGTTTTCTGTTGTTTCTATTCCTTTAATCTATTTTCCCTAAACCCTATTCCCTTAATCTATTTTCCCTAAACCCCATTCCCTCAATCTATTTTCCCTAAACTCTAACCCTCCACATATAAACCCTTCTACATATTATTCCTAGAGCCCTATACCCTATTCCCAAACCCTAACTCCCACATCCTATTCCTTCACTAAATTCACTTCATTATCAACCCCTCATTCCACATTCATAATACCATAAACTCCCCTCATTTCCCAAAAGAAAATCTCCTCCTAGCATTCACTTCCTTATACACACTACTTACCTCATATTTCCAAAAGTCTCTTCATACTCATCTGCTTTCACTTTAAATTCATAAGCATGGAGACAGATTCAGACTATGAGAGGGAAGAGGAAACTCCTAGTGATTCTTCTAGAGAAGCTCATATACCAAGAAAGCCAAACAAAGGAGGAAAGATCATCTAGGAGGAGCCCACTACTCTTACAGAACTACTTGCTTGCCCTCTTGTTGTAACTTGCTTTAAACATCAGCCTTGTTATCGGTTTTGTGAAATGGTAGAGAGGGTGAAATTTCATCATGAGCTTGCTAGGTTGTTTGTTCTTCATCTCCACAATGGCCAGGTGAACCTTGCTGGTGTCTCTTTCACCTTGACACCTGACACCATTGCAGCAGTAACAGGCATCCCTAATGTAGGTGAACAATGGAATAAGGGGCAGCATGTGAGCGGAGAACATTATGAGCCTTACATTAAGGCTGGATATCACAGGCAAATCAGTAGGGTTTTCCCTTTCAAATACTTGCATAACATTTTTGCTCCTCTCATGAAACTCATCATCAAGTATTTCACCTGTGAAGGAAGGTTTTCCTACCTATATACATATCATGTCAAATTGCTGATGCATTTCACAAGAGTGAGGATGATGAACCTCCCATACTTTATATGCAGGAATATTGAGAAGATGGCTCTCTAAGTGCAAAGGAAACATTTTCCTTAGCAATTCAACAGCATTTACCACTTCTAGCTGATTAAAATTGTTGTCTTGCATCAGCTAAGCTTGCTGAACATACCATGGGATACCTTCATTGCCCATGAAATTTTCAAAGGCCCTCAGGTGATTCCATCAGTGCCTCAAGAGGAAGGATGGCCACTAGGACAACCAGGTGTTCATGAGACTAAAACTACAGGTGTGCCAATGTTTGTCACCTATGAGAGAGGCACTAGGAGGCTTTTTTCTGCTGCCAGGTGAGTACTATCTCCACCAGGGGTGGAAGGGTCTCGTTTTCTTCACCAGACCACAGGCAAATGTTATCTTCACCGGGGGTGAAAGGGGCTTTACCTTCTTCTCCAGCTATATAGGTTGGCCAGCAATCAAAGAGCAAAGACAAAGGGAAACAAAAGATGCATAAGGAGGTCCTTCCAGAAGGTCAAGACATAGATTTTGTTTTGATTGAGGAGGATGTCACTGATTTGGGCTCTCAAAGCTCAAGACTCAAAGACATGATTATCAAAGAGAAGGAGGCTGAAATACAAGCCTTATCACTTGATCTTGAGAGGGCCAAATGGATCATCAACTTCCTTGAGAAGGAAAACAAGCAATTGACAGAGAAGCAAGCTATTATGGAACTACAAATGATTAGGGAAAATAGGCAAATGGCAAAGAAGAGAAAGATCAAGATGACCTCCCTTGAGCAAGAAATTGAGGATGACCGGGAATCATGGTTGGAGAGGGTGAACATTCACTTTGATAAGATGCTTGAGAAAGCCAACAAAGAGAAGAAAATGTTGTGCCATATGGCCTATCGCTACCTAACCCAGAACAAAATTTGCAACACAAGGGTGAAGAGGTTAAAGGCTAAGCTAAAAAGAGCTTTGATGAGCTAAAAATAGCAAGATAAACTCAAGATATTGGATGAAGCATCATTGGCTCATAAAAGCACCTAACAAGGGTCAATCATGCCAAATTTCAAGAAATTTGGAGAGATTTTTGTCAATTTTGAAATTTTAATGTAAAAAACAAGTTTTCTCAGCAGGTGCGGCGTTGTGCTTTTGTTGGGCGCATCCATTTGCAAAAAAGTTTATATTTTTGGAATAAACATGGAAAAATAAGCAAGCTCAAAAATGGCTGAGAATTTTTGACAAGTTCTAAGTCTCCAAAAGGGAAAAAAACACCCAAAAAGTGCCCTCTCTGCCACTTTTTTGCCACACAGGAAGCAGTCTTGGGAGAATCAATTTTTTGAGGGGCAAATTGACTCCAAATCAGAAATTCAAGTTGTTCCAGAAAGTAGACTCACCAAGCTTTCCATCGAGCTATCCTACACCTGATTTGGACTCCAGGAAGCCTTCCAAAATTGGCCTAGAAAAAGCACTGTGCATAGGATCAGTGGCGCTGCACATAGGAGGAATTTTGCCAGTTTTGCCTGATTTTCCAGATTTCGCCTAGTTTTCTCTGTAGTTTACTTTTTCTTGCTCTCTTGGTGAAATTATCATGGTAAATGATGTAATTTGATGTAATTATGGATGTAAAACACTTAATAGGGTAGATACATCAAGTCAAAGGTGGTTTTGAACTAAATGAATTGGTTTCCTTGGTTTTAGAGACAAGTTGTTCCACTGCCTATATTTCTGTTCTTAGTTTAGATATGGTTGAAACCACCCCTTTTCTCATGGATTAGACCTTGATAGCTAGCTTGAGTAGTTTCCTTGCCTATATCATGTACTTTTTGATTCATTTGTAAAGGTTGGACTTTGGCAGAAGTGTTGGACTCACTAAACATTTTGTATCAACAATTGGCAAGGAATAAAACCAGGTTTCACAGCTATTTTTGTGGGATTCTTGTGACAGTGAGTTTATGTATTGTTTCTTCTTTGTAATGAGTTTTTCTAATGTTTTATATGTATCCACATCTCTCTCCTTCTTCTAAAATAAAGGAATCAAGGTGAATAGACAAAATACACTAGATTTACAGTGCTTTATCTTGCGATTGCATTTAGTTTTCAATGTTTTCATTGTTTGAAGAGGATTCATAGCTTCCTATGCCCTCCACAACTCCTCAGCTGTCCCACTCTACCTTCTCAATTCTTTTCTAGTACATAAGCTCTTGTCTGCCCTGCCCCATAGGACATGACTGTATCCCTGATTTGATTTCCTGGATCTAATCTGCCTTCTCTAATTGATCCAGCAACCAACCATCAAAATCAAAGAAAATCCTCTGACCTAATATACCTAGCCGAAAATCATCATTCATTTCAGTCATATCAAGCCCTAGTTTCCATATTCTAATTGAGATTAACAAGGAGAGAGCCCTCTCCCGACCTGGTAGGGCTAGCTACCAAGTTAAGCGTGGTTTGATGTTACCCTAGACCTGCCTTCCTTCAGCCTGAGGTAGATTTAGGAACTAACACCTCCCTGTTACCTCTTCACAGTTTTTCTTGGAAGTACTCCAAAGCCTCTCATCCTAGCCTGAGTTGTGCTCTGCATAGTTTTAGATTTGATGTTGTCCTGTCATGAGTGAATTGTAGGAATAGGTACATTGATGGAACATGGAGCGACAATGAATGAGATGAAGGAGGAACACATGTTAGAAGACTTTCTCGCAACTAAACAAACGTACCAGGCACATTAAGCAACAAGCAAAAGGGATACATTCTTCTGAACCATAAAGAAAATACCAAGATTATCGAAGACCCCACAACACTTTTCCATTTGAAGGTGAAGGCACGACACACCGAGAGCACATCTATCACTCAACAACATAGATGCTTGACATGGACACCACAGTCAACTAGTACATGTCAAAAGTGTCATGTTGAGTTTTGTTATGAGTTGTCTTAGCCAGATCACTACTTTGGGTCATACTTGCTGTAATAAAATGTAATTTAATGTGAAAGTCCAAGAGACGCACATATGAAGTTAAAGAGTCACGTCAATTGAAAAGTCATAGGAAATTGAACGGTAATGAGGGAAGTCTAAGAGTCACAAGGGTCAAGCATCACCCTTCGCTATATATACCCCCTCATTGTATGAGCAAAGGACTTTTCACCTTGGCTCCTCACACATAGCCTTGAGAGTTTGTAGTCTATACTTTGTGGAGCGAGGACTGGCTCCAAAATCCCACTACTGGGGCTAGTGATGTATGGTGTACATATGTGTCTTGGAACTTATGCTTAATTTAGAAGCCTGTCTCAGGGTAGCATGTTTTCATGCATGTTTTGTATTTGGTTGTGAGATTATTCTTTAAATTTTTGTAATGCAGGTTTGCTTAACCTATACTAAGATAGTTGAACTACTTCGATTATTTTAGTACTAAAATTGTTGAAGATGTGTTGTATTTTTTATCACTGTTGTTTCACCCATGTGGAATACTCTGTCGAACATTAGACAGACCATTCTTGTTTTCTTAGTTGTAACAACCTTCACCCCTGTGTGGACTAATCCACTGGATAGTTGATGTGTTTTCCCTTGTGCTTTGGTTTTAACAACCGTTGCATCCGCTATGGACTATTCCATTAGATGTTGGATATAACCTTGTTTTTTTTGCATGTGTCTCTTCCTGGGTTGTATTACTACCTCTCATCTAGAGGCTCACTTTTACCCTCTCCCTCACAATAAGAGAACCCAGACACAAAGTTACATTACGCAATCACTAGGCATACTCACCTCACTTTCTTGAAGTTACAAGAATAACACGCTCAGGTGCTAAACAACAAGAGCTAAAGAACATATCTAAGATAATGGTGATAGGGCCATCGTACCAGATAGGACTCCTACACCAAACGGTGTGAAGTCTAGTTGGGACTTCATACTAGGGAGATCCCTTGAATGTTGGTGGGTCCAACACTGTAAACATTTATGGCGCTAGAAGGAGGGCCACTAGTATGTTATCGATGAATTTACTCTCAACCCCACTTATCTATCATCTAGTCAAGGAAGTAACACAAACTCCCTATCTCCCATGCGCAACTCTGAAGTTGGTTACTCCTCATATCACCACATCCATGTTATTCATCCCATCACCCATCAGTTTTCTAAAGATATTGGACTGATTCTAGGAGTACACATTCTTCCCTCTTCATAGAGGAAGCAAAATACCACAACCATAGGAGTGGTATTCTTGCCTATTAAAGAACTAATCCTCGCCACTCTTGAATAGTTGGCAAAAGCAGTTGAGAATGAAGAGAAACCTCTTATTTTCTTAAAAGGAGAAGAAGATAACAACTTTCCCTTAGGCTTAGGTTTTGACAGAGGCAGCAAAGGGGAAGTCAGTGGAGGAGGTAGAGGCTGAGACGAACCAACAAATTTAGAGGTTGAATCGTTAGATTCAGAAGAAGAAGAGGAGGATGAAGAAAAGGACAATATGGCTAATTAAAATTTGGAATGGATGACACGGGGCCAATCGACACTCAAAGGTGTCTTTCACAAGATGCCAAGGCACACAGAGAAGTTGTTAACAAATTATCACCTTGACAGAAAAGTGAAGGTGGAAGACCATCTAGACATATTCTACCTACATCTGTAGACACTCGAGGTACGTTATGATGAGGTTGCGTGTAGATTGTTTCCATGTACCTTGGATGGAAGAGAAGTTGTATGGCACCACAACCTTCCGTCAACTCCATTCAGAACTAGGGGTGTTTAAGAGAATTTTCCTTGAGAAGTTTGATGATGACAAAACCCCCGCCATGTTGCTCAAGGAGTTGGGTAGTCTTATGATGGAGTAGAAAAAAAAGTGAAAGATTTTAACTAGAGTTTAACTGTATCTTGAACAAGTTCACTGTAGACACTAAATCTCATGACTCCATCACAGTTGAATACTACACATCTGCACTGCAAACCAACACTGCGCAGTTCATCATGCAAGCTACGAAATCAACAATTTTGGAAAATTTCCAAGAAGCACTTGATGTGGAGAAAAACCTACACACCATTGGAGTCATTGTGGATGACAAACTAGCTAAGGACTCCAAAGACAAGGAGGTCTCAGACTGTTGTGAGTAAGGTAAAGGAAAAGGAAGCAAGTGAAATGGAGAACCTTACTCATCTCGTCAAGTCCTTGACAAATGAAGTGTCAGAACTTAAGAAACAGATTACCGAGACAACTATGAGCAGAAAACCTCCAAGATTTTTGTAGGGGAAGAATGTGACATCAGGTAGCAGCAATAGCCACCCTGCTAAATCTGCGCAGAGCTCCAATGTTGTGTTCCAAATAGACCAAATTGCCAAGGATCACTACTGTGCGATCCACGAAGACCAAAATTCAGAGAAGTCTTATCTAGAATAGAACCGAGCTATGAGCACTATGTCTTCAAGGTTGACTAGTCATTTTAAAGCCAATGAGAAGGTTCAACCAGAGGATGAATATGAAGAAGAGGATGTTGCATCTGATGAAGCTCCAAGTGTTGGGCATGTAATCAACATGTATCAATGTCTTAACGTTGTATAGAAGAAAACAACCACCGAGAAGGAGCCCCCAAAGCAGAACAATCGATAGAAATTGAGAAGTTAAGAGCCTGCTCCCACTATGATTGAGATACTGATAGAAAAATTTAGACAAATTCTTAGAGCAATTGATCCATCGACCTCCTCAACAAAGAAAACAAAAAGCTAGTCTGGGAAGACAGCTACAGTGAAAGATACATCCATGAGCAACAAACTCCAAAAAACTCTACCAGACAATACGAACACAAGTCTCCCCCCAGACACCTCGGTGAGTCTCCCAATTTTGGATTACAATATCGTTGAAGACATGAAGAAGACCCATGCAAACATTTCTTTGTACGAGCTAACCAAACTCATGGTTTAGCAGGATATTCTTTTGCGTGCAATGGGGAAAACCTCCATAAATTTTTTTGTCTCTTCCAGTAAGGGACCAAGAAAGTCTCCCGGTTCACTCACATCTATGCTCAAATTGCTTCGCACGGAAGAAGTGAACTCGCTCTGCCCACCATTTTTGTTATCATTTGAAATATTCAACTTCAATGTCCACAACTTTTTGGTTGATTCTGCCGCTGTGGAGCACTTGGAAGGTATGCTTTTGACAAGAAATCTAGTGTTTTTTCAATAATAATTCTAACTTTTTCTGTATTATGAGTTCAAAGAAGATAAAGGATTTTGATAAAATGTGCGAAAATAGACAAAGGAAGCTCAAGTGCTAATAATTGATGTTTTCTATGCAGGAAGACGTGGAAACAGGGGGTTGTCGATCAAAAGCAAGGAGAAAAAGGAAAATAACTGTTGTCCCTCCAGCAGGGCACCGGATGCGGACGAGATCAAGAAAAATTAGAGCCGAATAGCCCAGGGAAAGAATGCGGGATACCGGGTCGGAGAGCGCAAGAAGGAAAAGAGAAGAATTGAACGATTAGCGAATCCCTCAAGATCTTTGATCCTGAGGGATCGCTGCTTTAACTTATCTTTTTTTGTATAGATACCTCCGTCATTTCTGTTATATAAAGGCACCACGCCATTGAGTAAGGGACGACTATTTTTATGATTCTAAGTTTCAAAACAAATTATGATCATTGAGTCTCGCTGAAACCTAACTTTGTATACTTTTGATGTGATTAATATAGAAGACTTGGTGTTCATTTCGTCCCTGCATTTGGAGTAGCTTAAGACAGTGTACCCTTGGCAGCTAAGGGCCCAGCTCCAAAGGACACTTGCTTTTGTATTATTATACGGTGATTTGTGTGTGATTTTTTTATTTCTGTTATTTAAGTAATCTGATACATCTTTTATGTGATATGCTATGATTGGTATGTGAATGATTTCTTTACCTCATGTCTCTGCACTGTACAATCGGATCTATTTGAGTTGCATCTTTCGGTTATCTCTGTAACAGAAGGTTAGCCTGAATGTATCGTTATTAGATCCATGTGAAAGAGTACTTGTGAGACTTGCAAGCCATATTAATTCGTTCAGAAGCATAGTCATATCATCTATTATTCTCAGATTGCTGTAGTAGTATAGAACATGTACATACAGGTGAGAATTGTTGTTTCATAATTCATTAAGGATTGTTGTTCCACTTTATTACTGCTGTTCCATTTTATTACTGCTGTTCCATTTGATTACTGCTGTTCCATTTTACTGTTGTTCCATTTTATTACTGCTACTGCTGTTCCATTTTACTGTTGTTCCATTTATTGCTGTTCCATTTCCAGATTGCTGTTCCATTTTACTTTCCACCATTTTATTTACCTGCCTTTGTTGTTTATGGTGTGAGAGAAGGTCTAAGGCTGTAGTGAGCCTCAGCAAGATGCTGCTTAGCTCCCAGACCTATAACTTCATGCTCTAATTTCCTTTCTTTATCAGTTTCTAAAGGGATGGGTTATCGCTTCCGTGCCCTTGACTGATCAATTGCCTTGTGTGATTCTACCTTTTAAGTTAGTTTAGTTATAGCTTAGCATCTGTTTCCTTTCGAATCATTAGAACACTATACTACTGAGCATTACTCGGACAAATAGCCTCGGATTGAGCTACTCCTTGCATAACAAATCGTTCCCAGATTGACTTATTAATGTGGGATAATTAGTGGTGTGAGAGACCCTAGTTACAGCTCTACACAAAGCCACTAGTCCCTACGTTTATACCATGATTTGTAATTTTGTTTTGTCATTTGATAAGACAAAAAATAACTATGCCACAATTTGTTCAACCAATTATAGGATTTTAAAATTTGGTAGCAGAGTAAGACAATGCAAAAAACTACATTGCACAAGAAGAGACAACATAATACAGAGAGCTAGCTAGAATTGTTTTATAGAGTTCATGCACCTAAAAAAATGGAAAAAAAAACATAGCATATGGATGAAAATCATGGAGTAATAAGCATAATTTATAAGGTGTAAAAAAACCATTAAAAATGATAGGTCAATATCTTTATCGTTATGTAATATGGAATACACAATTCTCACCAAGAATGTGAGCCACACCATATAGCCATAATGAACCTGGTGATCACA
>APFE030912029.1:33041-52659 GCA_000404065.3 Pinus taeda | reverse complement strand
TACCTGCATGAGAATGAATGATAATGGCTCAAGCAAACTCGTATTTACTTGGCAAAATCACGTGAGCACAAGCTACAATGTGGGAAAATACATGGGAAAACTCATTGGCATACTCAATCCCTTGATTCTGCAAGATCTGGTGCACAACTATAGCCACAACTGATAGCAATCTGATTCTCTACCACCTGTCCCTGTTGAACTGAACATGCACTGACATGCAACTGAGTTAACTGATGTATTCATTAGTTGTATTATGAGTTAATAACTTGTGAATTAATTAATAACTAATTCACCCAACTCATCTCTAGTCTATTTGCCAGTTAGACTAAATACAACCAGTTTAACAAAGCTAAACTGAACACAACTCCATCAACTGCACCTCCAGTCCACTAAACTCAACTCACTTGAGTTCTAACTGAAGTCCTGCATGCAAATATTAGTCATCCCATAGGTAACCACGTATTTCCTTCTGGGATCTGCATGTACCACATCCGTAGCTCATCCTGAAGTGCTCCAAGAGAATAAGACAAAGTTTATAGTCTAAATATTATTATGAGCTAATAATATTTGACTGTTCTATATTTAGACTGAGCAGTCACTCCGCTGTGATCAAAAAATAGAAGTCCATCTATTTTTCCCAACCTGATCAATCATCCATAAACAACAACCTGCAATCCATAGACATGATCCATATGTCTAAAAATAGACATAGTCTAAAAATAGACTTGCGCCAAAAATAGCCTGCGGGACCACTTAGTGAAGGCGACTCCTTTCACTAAGCTCCATCATCTTGTTGCAATCTCAACAAGCATTTCTTGTTGCACACTTTTCAACAGTTTGGAAAACAACCAATTTTTCCCATAGAATTTGAAATCCAAACACTACGAACTGCATAGGAAGTCGGCCTAGATTTGAGTGAGGTGCAAATCAATCGACTACAACAGGTTAATGAATTGGACGAAATTCGGCTCTCTGCATTACAGAATACAGCAATGATTCAGCAACAGTGAGCTAAGTGGCATGATGCACTTATTAAGAATAAAATCTTTCGTGAAGGAGACTGGGCTCTGTTATATGACTCTCGGTTTCAGGACTTCCCGGGGAAACTCCAGACTCGATGGTTAGGACCATATGAAATCCAGAAGGTACATGACAATGGGACCCTTACCCTGATCACAATCGACGGTTTTGGATATGCATTCAAAGTAAATGGCCACCGAGTTCGTCTTTATCGAAAACCACTTACTCGGGAATCCTTCTGTCAGCAGCTAAGACAAGATACTAGTTTGGAAATTTTAAGAGATGAAGTGAAATCTTCCTCGCCTGTAACTTAAGCAATTCATTTCATAAACTTGTACATAACATCCTGTATATACGTTTTTGATTCTCTATTTGCATTCTCAGTATTTTTGCTACGTTATTTGTGTGATTTTGCTGTTCCTTTTCAAAAGGAACAGCATTTGCGTGTTTTTGCTATTCCTTTTCAAAAGGAACAGCACTTGTGTGGTTTTGCTGTTCCTTTTCAAAAGGAACAACATTGGTGTGATTTTGCTATTCCTTTTCAAAAGGAACAGCACTTGCGTGTTTTCACTGTTCCTTTTCAAAAGGAACAGCATTTGCATGTTTTCGCTGTTCCATTTCAAAAGGAACAGCATTTGTGTGATTTTGCTGTTCCTTTTCAAAAGGAACAGCATTTGAGTATCTTCACTGTTCCTTTGCAAAAAGGAAAAGCACTTATGAGAATTTTGCTGTTCCTTCCCAAAAGGAACAGCATTCGCGTGTTTTTGTTGTTCCTTTTCAAAAAGGAACAGCACTTGCGTGTTTTTGTTGTTCCTTTGCGAAAAGGAACAGCACTTGGGTATTTTTGATGTTCCTTTCCAAAAAGGAACAGCACTTGTGTGTTTTTGTTGTTCCTTTGCGAAAAGGAACAACATTTGGCGGTTTTTGCCGTTCCTTTGCGAAAAGGAACAGCATTCGCGTGTTTTACTGTTCCTTTGCGAAAAGGAACAGCACTTGGGTATTTTTGCTGTTCCTTTTCAAAAAGGAACAACACTTGCATGTTTTCATTGTTCCTTTGCGAAAAGGAACAGCATTTGTGTCTTTTTGTTGTTCCTTTGTGAAAAGGAACAGCATTTGGGTGTCTTTGCTGTTCCTTTCTCGGAAGGAACAACATTTGCGATTTTTGTTGTTCCTCTCAAGGAAATGGTATCCCACGAATGGATTCTTATCTCAGAAATGCCATCGGCATGTTCTTACCCTTATTGGATGCTTTGCACCCATGGTCTCCCAATCTTTTAGATACAGCAATGAATTTATGCGACGAACATAAACCATGATATACCGAAATCAGCACATCATAAATCGCTATTACTATGAAGCCAGTATGGATAAGAGGACAAGAGGAGGGACATTAACTTTTCATCTCCATTGTCATTATCCTATTCCCGAACCCTGGTTGGTGATTTTCTTTATCATGACGATTTCCCTAAAAAAAAATTGATTATTACTAAGGAGTAAGAGCAAATGATTTATATCTGTCTGTTGGGATTATAAGACTTCTTCCACCATTCCCCGCTCTTATGGAGTGCGGAACCACCCTTATGTGGAAATAAACAAAAAAGAGAGGTGCTCTGCAAAGAAAAACAAAAACAAAATATGAAAATTGTCAAATGCAGGATAGGGGGTCTCATTCAGAGCCAGCCTACCATGATCATAAGGATGGAAGCGAAGTGGCATTCCCATTATGGCCACCACACCAGGGATATGGTCCGAAGGTAAATTAACAAGAAAACCTTGGAACAGGAGGTCTCATCACGAGCCGGCCTGACCACGTTTCGTGCCTACCTTGTGAATGGCATTATGATTATCTGGTTACCAAGCCGGCATAATGGCCTGCATTTTGACAAAGCACTCTTCAGAATATACATAAAGGATCATGGTTCCGTAGGGTGAAATAAACAACTCTGCCAAGGTTATGAACACCTGTTGGCAGCAGAGCTCTGTTAATGGCATCGAAGTCGTAATATTTACACCAACAGGTATGATATTAAATCTTTCTGTCTCTTATATCCTTTGCATAAATCATATGTCACACCCCGATATATATATCGCATGAATATTTATTACCACCAATCATGGCAACGGAACTGACAATGACTACTGGAGACTTCGTACATTTGACAGACGTCCAATCCCCCGGTTCCTCATTATATCACGCAGGCTCTCATATAAAATGCGATCTACCTTTTTGCCTCGGTTTCGGCATTTCGTTGTTTTTTTACAACATGGCATAATTTCATATGCTGTACTTTATGATTTGACTCCCGACTAGCTGTTGCTCCTCTCTTTGACGGCTGGGGGCAGCCTATCAGATCGCGGGGGGGAGGTAACCTCATTACTGCAGGGGTTACGTGGTTGCACACCATTCGGGAAAGATAATGTATGAAGGAATGGCATGGTTTAACAGTATGATGATTTCATCCTACGGAGATTGTCGTCCACGATCCTTTTTTCGTTGCATGCTCTGTGATCCTTTCCAAAAATTGGCATTGATCATCCTCTCTGCGTCGCAAATACCGCAAACAGTTGATGTTCCATTTCTGACTAGAATCATGGGCGGAAAGACAGTCCGAAGCGAACCTCACAAGCTGACAGTTTCCGCTGCTACTCGTAAAATCCGGGAAAACGCAGGATGGTTGAATTACTTCAACCACCTGCAAGAATCAAATGAAGCAGTAGCGTTGGAATTCCTACAGAATTTGCAGGAAAACTACTCCGTAGTAAGAGGAAAGCGGATAGTGGTTACGGAGGACATCATCGCAGAAGTCTCAGGATTACCAGCTGCTGGACCCATATGGACGCTGAAGAAGGAAAGATTGCAAAAAGCTATGGAAATGTTCCAGGACGAAGGCCAAATCTTGACAGTCAAAGGGAAAGGAGTTCTGTCGGCAACACTTGGGGAACCCTGGACCGAGCTGGCGAAGACAGTGCAAAGTTATATCACCTGCGAAGGAAGAAAAGACGTGGTAAGGCCTCGTCACTTAAAACTTTTGGCTGTTTTAAAAGGAAAATGCTCTGTGAATCTCCCTGCACTTTTAAATTCGCTGTTACATGACACGGCCCGAAGCCTGAAGAAGGCCCAGCATATAGATGCAGTTGTCAGCCACCATGGACTGATATAGTTGATAGTGAGCCACAGTCTCACCCAATAGCAAAGCACTTGGGAGGAATTGATTGAAATAGTCGAGGGGGGATTGGCTGTACAACCCCCGAAACTTGAACAGTCCTCCAGTACGCGGAACGTTCAGAAAGACACAAGGAGCCAGCAGCAGAAAGACATGCTGCTTCAAAATGGAAACAACCCTCCGGTATGCCAGAACGACAAGAAGAACCCAGAGAACCTGCTGGCACACCCAACCAACCTGAAAGACCAAGGAAGTCAACCCGGTTGGCTCGGATACGAGGAAGGCTAGAAAGGATTCAGGGAACCACGGCCCAGCCAATTGAAATTGTGGACGAACCTCCAGAACTGGAAGGAGGACTCTCCGAAGGAAATGTTGAGCAATCAGAGGCCGAGACTGACCAGCCGGAAGGAGAAATTGAAAAGGGAGATGAACGCTCCGAGGAAGAAATGGCCACCGAACAGAGCAACCAAGGAGATGAACACTCGGAGGAAGAAGAGGCCACCGAACAGGGCAACCAGGAAGAAGAAATTGCACAGCCACGGGGTAGCCCGGTGCAGGACCCTCCAGGTGAGGAGGAATTGGCAACAGTTCTGGCCAATATGGGAGAATATGGCCAGCCCTCCAGCACAGGAGGTGTCCCTGACGGTCCCCCAGAAGAAGAATTACCCGAGGAAATGCATGCAGAAGAGGCAGAGGAAGAAAACCTGCCTGGATATGATAATGAAATAGAGGACAACAATCAGGGACAATCTGTCCCCAAGACACCGGAATATATCCCAGATGAAGAAGGAACGAGCTTAAGGGCCAAACCCTCTGCTGAGGCAAAGGAAATTAAGAAGTTAAGAAAGAAACAGCAGAGGTTGCTGGGCACCATAGCCAGACTCCGGCAGCAAATTCGAATGTTGAAAGCCAGCCTGAGAATACAGAAGACTGTAAGGAAAAGGAGGAGGACCACGGCAGCAAGAACCCCGAGGACAAGAACCCGTTTTGCTGGTCGAAACCCCATCAGGAGACCTACTGCCGAGGAACAATCTGTTGTTCCAAATAATAATGAGGAACAGGGTGCTGTTCCAAATGACATGGAGGAACAAACTGTTGTTCCAAATAGTAGGGAGGGGAAGACTGCTGTTCCATCTGGCCCTAAAGAACGAATGGACATACCAATGGAACAGCAAGAGGCTCCGATGGTAGAAGGACCACAACAACCCTTTATTCGCGTTAAGAAAGAAACAGAAAGCAAAAAGGTCCAAACAGAAGCACCACCCTCAGGCGTAATTCGGGTCCTAAACTCCAAGCAACGTAATAGAAAGGTTCAGGTTAAACTTCCAGCCTCTACGGCTTCGTGGAAAAAGGACCCAAAAACTAGAACCTTGCATAAAATGATGAAGGAAGCTCAGCAAGAAGCTGAGCAGTTGCGAGAACAGACAATCCCCAAGGAGAGATACGAAGAGCTCCAACAGCAACTTCGAGACCTCAGTCAGTCCGAGAGCCAGGCCTTTGAAGGATGGCAGAAGGAACAGGAAAAGGTTGCTAAGGTAACTCATCGATTAGATAGTGTTGTTAAGCAGATGGACACCGTGTGTTCCTTATATACTGATGTTTTGACTTGTAGGGCCCCTGCTAAAAATTATGCTTTATTTTTGCTTGAACGATATCTGAGATTAAAAATAAAAGTCATTAGGGCAGGAGCACCTATCCACATCAACACTGTTAATGACTTTATAGACTATTGTAAGCACTATGGAGTTAAAGTTCAAAGGTTATTATGCGAGTTTTACCTGCATAATCTTGTGCTAGACCAGGAAACTGATTTAAATCCTGGCCCTTTTGTTGGCGATATACAACTCCAAGCCTTTATCTCATTTGGGGTTAATCAGTTGAAATGGCTCAAAGCTTACAACACCTTCCAGAGACAAGAGAACAGCTTAGATTTATGGGTACGAGCTGAACCTAGAGACCTAGTGACGCTATGGAGAGAACATAGGAGTCTCATGAGGATCCCAGGTGTCATTGAGATATTAGGTCCCATGCACAAAGACTTGATCCGAAATAGTCTGGAATACTTCCTGACTATTAAAGACCTGGCCATCGATGCTGCGAAATTTCGATACCGGACCTCTAACCCAAACATCCAGCTCAGGGAACCCTTCAAATATGAGAATTTTGAGTTGGCTACAAGCCGATTGAGTCTCTATGGGGAACGGATTCTGCAAGCAGGGCCATCCTGGTTGGGGTATCGATTTCGCAGTCCAATTATTTGGCACCCTGCACCCGGATATCAGGCCTTATATGAGATGCCTGCAGGATCAAATAGATCAGTTCTTTGACCATCTAGTTGCTCATCATGGTTGTCGGCCTCCTCGGCGAGATCCCTTCTCCGGCCTATTCTCTCACTGCTTTTCATGTCAACTTATAACGTTTATTATGAGGCCATGAAACAGGGTAAGCAGGGGGGGTGTGTGGAGCACTTGGAAGGTATGCTTTTGACAAGCAATCTAGTGGTTTTTCAATAATAATTCTAACTTTTTCTGTATTATGAGTTCAAAGAAGATAAAGGATTTTGATAAAATGTGCGAAAATAGACAAAGGAAGCTCAAGTGCTGATAATTGACGTTTTCTATGCAAGAAGACGTGGAAACAGGGGATTGTCGATCAAAAGCAAGGAACAAAGGGAAAATAACTATTGTCCCTCCAGCAGGGCACCGGATGCGGATGAGATCAAGCAAAATTAGAGCCGAATAGCCCAGGGAAAGAATGCGGGATACCGGGTTGGAGAGCGCAAGAAGGAAAAGAGAAGAATTGAACGATTAGCGAATCCCTCAGGATCTTTGATCCTGAGGGATCGTTGCTTTAACTTATCTTTTTTATTGTCTAGATACCTCCGTCATTTCTATTATATAAAGGCACCACGCCATTGAGAAAGGGGACGACTGTTTTTTGATTCTAAGTTTCAGAACAAACTGTGATCATTGAGTCTCGCTGAGACCTGACTTTGTATACTTTTGTTGATGCGATTAATATAGAAGACTTGGTGTTCATTTCGTCTCTACATCTGGAGTAACTTAAGGTAGTGTACCCTTGGCAGCTAAGGGCCCAGCTCCGAAGGAAACTTGCTTTTGTATTATTATACGGTGATTTGTGTGTGGTTTGTTTATTTTTGTTATTTAAGTAATCTGATACATCTTTTATGTGATATACTATGCTCCACTATAATTGATATCTGAATGATTTCTTTATCTCATGTCTCTGCACTGTACAATTGGATCTATTTGAGTTGCATCTTTCGGTTATCTCTGTAACAGAATATTAGCAGGAATGTTATCGTTATTAGATCCATGTGAAATAGTATTTGTGAGACTTGCCAGCAGTATTACTTCATTCAGAAACGTAGTCATATCATTCATTATTCTCAGATTGCTATAGTAGTATAGAACATGTACATACGGATGAGGATTGTTGTTCCATTGTATTACTGCTGTTCCATTTGATTACTGTTGTTCCATTTTATTACTGTTGTTCCATTTGATTACTGTTGATCCATTTTACTGTTGTTCCATTTATTGTTGTTCCATTTCCAGACTGTTGTTCCATTTTACTTTCCACCGTTTTATTTACCTGCCTTTGTTGTTTATGGTGTGAGAGAAGGCCTAAGGCTGTAGTGAGCCTCAGCAAGACGTTGCTTAGCTCCCAGACCTATAAGTCCATGCTCTAATTTCCTTGCTTCATCAGTTTCTAAAGGGATGGGTTATTGCTTCCGTACCCTTGACTGATCAATTGCCTTGTGTGATTCTATCTTTTGGGTTAGTTTAGTTACAGCTTAGCATCTGTTTCCTTTCGAATCATTAGAGCACTATACTACTGAGCATTACTCGGACAAATAGCCTCGGATTGAGCTACTCCTTGCAATAACAAATCTTTCCCGGATTGACTTATTAATGTGGGATAATTAGTGGTGTGAGAGACCCTAGTTACAGCTCTACAGCCGCATAAGTCAATGTTATGCCACTCTCTATCACTAAACACATTAATGTGCAATGGAGCATTACAATTGTGGAGATCATCCAACTTGACCGAACATGTGTACTAGCCATTAGTGAACTCCGGGATGTGATCATCCGGTTATCGTCCGACGGATGAGTTTATTAGTGCATTAACATTGGGATCGCGAACATCATGGAAGCATATGGCTTATTTCTCAGCAGAGTCTAGTCCAGCAAGTTGCAAGGATATTTTGCTACAGATTGGTCACACTTATGGCTTCTATACTAGGGTATAAACAACTAGATCTGGGTGTTGTCAAAGAGATATATGAAACATAATGTTTCTCCCTTAGATGGTGAAAATGAACCGTTGGCCTTCGCAGAACTTATGTTCAGCAATTACTTTCTGGAAACGATGTTGGGGTGTAACCTTGCATAATCAAGCCCCACCCCACCAGACACACAGTTGGGTCTCCTTCCTTACCCAACTAATGGAAATGAAACATGTACAGTACATTGTAATAGTAGTAGCAGTAGTGTTAGCAGTACTAGCGCGACAAGTGGTCGTTGTACATATGACTATTGGACCTTGTATTTTGATAGATCCAAAACACAAGATGGCTCTAGAGCCAGGTGTGTTTTAGTAGACCTAAGGCAAAGGAAACACTTACTCTTAAGCTGCTTGGAGTTTGAGTGCAAGAAAAACATTGCTGAATATGAAGCACTCGTTTTGGGTTTACGGAAAGCCATCAGCCTCAGCATTGTTGTGTTGAAAGTGGTCGGTGATTCAGAGATTGTGGTACATCAGGTACGTAACACCATACACTTTGTTTCACCCTGTCTTAAGAGTTACCAACAAGAGGTATGGCGAGTTATCTCTAATTTCCAAGCTTTCAATATGTCCTTCGTACCAAGAATGCTTAAATAAGCTACAAATTCTCTGGAAAATGCAGCTACTAAAGTGACACCACTTAGGGATAGATTTGTTGTTGAAATTTTGTATAAGCCATCTATCCATGAAAAGATCACTAATTTACATGTTTTTGATGATGATGAACAAATACTACACTTCATGGCTAATGCTGACATCTTCAAGGATGCAATGATAGATGAAGACATGCACGAGCAGTCTCTGTTGGGACAGGGATCCTTAGGGTCAATTTTGTATTAATTATATAATAATGTTGTAAAATCTATGCATTTTGAGGAGCAGAGCATGAAGATAGTTAGGAGTCAAAGGGGATTTAGGAAGGTCAAAGCCCCTTAGAATGTTAGAAGTAAGATGTTTTCTGACCTACCCATGGTTCGCGAACCATGGTATTGTAAAGAAAGATGCAAATAAAAGGAGTCATAGCGAGTCATAGGAGGTGATTTAACCATTTTAGATCTCCATCTTTCTTGTCACTCTCCCAATACAGAAACTCCTCGCTATGACTCGCTATGACTCGCTGTGACTCCTTGAAGATCTATGTATGGGCAGGTGATCTAAGGCAAAAGAGTCTATTTTTTGTACTTAGGTGAAGGGGAAGGCTCCTTCAGCTGTGTGCATGGAGAACTTGGTAATTTTGCAGCTGAGTGTGCAGGCCCCTACAACTATGTGCGTAGGGAAGAAAGAGTCTGTAATAGAAGGATTTGACACAATAAAGAATATTTTGGAGAAATATCAGTGTATACGTTCCTTTATGTTTACTTCTGCATTTTTTGTGTATTCACTCTGTTTTATGCAATTATCTTAAGACACACTTAATTGATGTGCAAAAGTAGTAGATCGGTTAGATTACTTGATGTTATGAATGTTTAACGCACTCAACACAAAGTTAGAAGTTGTTATCTGTAAGTTATCATAATTTCCACATTTCAAGGGTTACGATTCACAAAGGTTGAGATAAGGCCCTAGAAGTAACAGAAACCCATCACACGGACCTCTGGATGTAGAAATCCGATTCTGTCATCCCACAATATTGCTTCGGGTGAGATTGTAGCTTGTGCTACGTAGGTTGTTTCCGAAAGGGCTGACAATTTAGGGTTTTGTTGGCTGGCGTAGCTTACTTTAAACTTGGGTCCAGACCCCCTCAATCTAACAAATGGTTTCGTTGTTGGGATTGTGATCTATATGAGGAATGTGTGATGTCGAATAAATGGTTCCCAACTAAGAAGGAAATCGAGAAGTGGATAGATCGGAAGCTGCATGAATTTCCAGCCCAAGAAAACAAGAATATGTGTCTGTCGAAAGAAGAGTGGTTGAATAGATACCTATATACAGACGAACATGAAATTTTCTTCTGCTCCTTTCCATGCGAATTACACTAGTGGTTGTCTAAATTGGTGAACAATCGAGGTACGTGGAAGTTGGATAACCCTATTGTGTGGAATATGGAGTTGGTAAGGCATTTGGAACCTTCAGAAAACAATATCAAGAGGGCCATCGGTTACTAGATTGATAGCATTTTGGGGCGGATTCATCACTGAGTTCACAATAGATACATCTGTCAGTTATAGTGAAGCTGAACGTTGATTTTTCAAAGGACCAAGAGGTAAGTATCCGAAGTCCCTGAAAACTTGGATTAAAATGTTATTATGCGAGAAAAGGGTTATGCCATTGAATTAATGTTTAGAAGGGATTTGACGGGAGTTACGTGAAGTGGAAAAACATTCAAAAGGGATCTAGATTTCGGTGCTAAGTAAAACCCTCTATTTTGATAGTGACAAAGAAATTAGTGTTATGAGGACAACTCTAGGTGCACTACAGATGGTAAATAAGGATGTCACGGGGATACCACATCCATCCACCCCACCTCCACCATCACCTCCGCCTCACACAGCTACACCTACACCTCTACCTCTACCTCCTCCTCCACTATTCAACATGTCCAACACTATGAAGATGCCCATATTCAAAGGTCTAGGGACAAAAGCCCCCGAATAGTTTTGGTTTATAGCTGATGCTGTGTGGAAGTAATAGTAGATTACATATCATCATTTGAAGAAAGCGTAGTTGGTTACAACACTGCAAGATAGAGCACCAAGTTGGCATATTAAGTATTGTTCAGCTCATCCAAATGCAACACTGAAAAAAATGAGGAAAGCACTCAATAATGAATTCAAGAAGCCTAAGTCGCAAGCCTAGTCAGTGACAAAGGTCAAAGAGGTCCAGTAGAAGGTAAATGAGTCCGCGTGGGACTTTGATAAGAGGTTGAAATATTTGCTGTAATAGGCTAATATGTAGATCACATATGACCAACATAAGGATTGATATATTTCTTTACTATTGCCTCATTTGAGATTGCCACTATCACAAAAGAAGATTGGAACGCAGGCTGAGGCACTAGAGATTGCCATGAAATTGGAAGCCTCACCCATTCAGGATACGAATCTGGGAGTGTAGCAGATTCAGTCACAACTGGCTAGCTTGCATATGAAGTTGTAACACTTCAAGAAGGGAAGCAAGTCCAGAATGAGGTCTGCACGAAAGTATGATGTCTGAAATGTAAGGACCATGGTCATGATAAGGAACATTGCTCGATGTATCTAAATTATTTATTTGGGAGGGTCCTGTTCCCCTAAATCCTGAGAATATCGCTAGGAAAAGTATAGGTGTAGTACCATTGTGTGCTATTTGTCAGATTACAGGAAAACATATGATGGATAATTTTGGTTTGCTGCAGAAGTTTGCGTAGAATCCAAAACAATTGTTCTTTAATTTTTGTAAGTCTGTGGGTCATGATGAGCGCAATTGCTGAAGTTATGAATTGATGATGGACAAAACACCAACATATAGAGTACATATGGAGGCTCGTCCCCAAGATCAAGGCACAACTGTAGCACATGGAGTGTTTCAGGGACGAGGAAGAGGAGGAGGGGGACTTGGAAGATGTCATGGCCAGATCATTTGCTACAATTGTGGAGAACCATGTCACTTTGCACAAGATTATCAGAGTTCGATGCACCCCTTATGTCAATATTGTCACCAGTTTGATCATGTCATAGAAGATTTTCACATGCTCATTGTGAATATGCAAGAAAATAAGACTCAGACTCAGTAGCCTACGCAGAACATCTAGATGATGAGATCTAAACCACAGAAAGAGGTTCCTAGTGTTAATATTGTCACGTGAAGTGCCATGGCTACCAGGGAGGAGAAAGGGAAGTAGCCAGAGGAAAATGTATGGGTTCAGAAGGTTACTAATAAGGAGGTTGGATTCAATGTAAATAAGGTAAAGGAAATGTTTATGGAAGAAAAAAGGAGCTTTGCGGATGCAAGAGCTTCTACCTAAAGAACTCAAAGTACGGGAAAGCCTGAAGATGTCAGTACTACACAGGAGGTAGACCACTCATTATTAGCATCATTTTAACAAACCTTGATGAAGCTCCTGAGGGATAAGAAGGCAGTAGAGGGATTGCAAGAATTGATAGATAGTTGCACTGGCAAGAATAAGCCACTGCCAGAATAGCACGCGGTACATAATGTGGGAAAGAGTAAGAAAAGGACTCGTCACGAAATGAGATTGACTACCCAGATTAGAGAATACAAAATGGACTAGGTAATTATTGATTTAGGTTTTGATGCAAATTTTTTTCCAAATAAAATGTGGGAAAGAATAGGAAGGCCAACGGTATAGTGGTCCCCTACCCAGCTGAGGAAGGAAAATCAGCGAAAGATTATTCCTAAGGGGTGCCTACATGGGGTGACTATGGATATTGAAGGGGTGCACGCCATAGCCGACTTCTAAGTGATCGAAATAGTGGACGATAGTAACCCATATCCAACACTTCTTGGAATTGATTAGGCATTTGATATGAACACAATCATCAACCTTAAGAAGCGTAGTATGACATTTGAAAAGAGGGAACTAAGGGTTATTGTTCCATTGGATCTAGCTGAGGGTGCGTGATATACTAAACTAGTCCGCGATTATGATGAGGAGGACTACATTGAGATGATCTATAAGCTGACTCTGCGAGATGAAGATTGGATCAACCCTACTGTGGACGGGTGAATTATGTGGGAGAAGGACATCTCCTGCAATTCAGATTCAGATAAGGAGCTCGAACACTGGAAGAAAAGGGTGCATGAGGTATCATCACTGCCCTACAACATGCTAATAAAGTCACTTCGATGTATATCCACTGAGGTCCAAATAGGTCTCATTCAAGTGAGCGTGGGACAGGTGAGTGTGAAGCAAGTGAGCGTGAAACACGAAAGTGGGTCGGGCTTAGAAGCATAACTCACCCTTGATCTCCACACAGTACAACTACCCAAGGGGTCCCTATGCATCAACTCAGCAGAAGGAAGAGTGCACCTACTACACATGAAGGATCCGAGTCTGAATCTGGCTATGCTTCCCATTCAGAATCTGCATGAGCTGCACCAAGGGGTGTCAGACAAACTCAAAATTTGGGAACAATGCACACTGTTGTCATCAATGAGGTAAAAGCCAATAATCAACAGATCTTGAGGAAAAGGCGTTGGCCCTCAAGTTAAAGGACAAGGTAATGGTGTGAAGTCAGCAGCTGGAAGCAGTTATTGCATAGGCCTGTAGTGAGCTTCTCGAGCTCTAGATACCAGCCTCTGCAACCTCTATAGAAAAGATTTAGAAGATAGCTATTGTGGTAAAGGAGTCACAGACATAAATTGGCAAAGTCAGCTTTAAGATGCTGCTGCAAATCTTTGAGCTACAACTTAAGCTACATCCCACTTCCCCCCCAAAATTCATAGAGCAGCATGAAGCTTCTATTAAATAATAGATGGCCACCTTGGAAGCTATAGTCAAGGGCTGCACTCAGTTGTTCGAACATGCCATGGAATTACTTACCAAGTTGCAGGAGGATCCAACTTTTCATAAGATTGAAGTAGACATCAAAGAGAAGCAAAGACAGTTCGATGAAATTAGGTTGACAATGCAAACCTTAGCAACAATGCAAATTTTCACTAGACTATAGGAAGGAAAGTCATCTAGAGAGAGATTGATGAGTTTTGTCGAAAGGAATCAATCATATCTTCAAGGATGCAACCCTGGGTGGATGAGGCAAGTCAACTGACACTATCAGTGTAGAGTAATTTGAAGGCACAACAGACACAAAGAACAGTGTGCCTTGTAGTTGAAGGCCCAACCACAGAGAAATTGGTTGAAGAAGTCCCACAGGCCACTATGTAGGGGAAAACATACCTGCAAGTGTTAAAGATTGAATTCAGTGAGCTACAGGCAAAGATCAAGGCACCACTAGTAGAGTGACTCAAGGATGAGTCATGACTTTGTGTTGGGGGCCTGTTGGGACAAGGTCCACTAGGGTCAATTTTGTATTAATTTTTGTAATAATGTTGTAAAGTCTTCGCATTTTGAGGAGAGGAGCGCGAAGATAGTTAGGAGCGAAAGGAACTTTAGGAGGGTCAAATCCCCTTAGTGTGTTAGAAGTAAGATGTTTTGTGACCCGCCCATGGTTTGTGAACCATGGTATTGTAAATAAAGATTCTAGAAAAAGGAGGCATAGCAAGTCATAGGAGGTAATCAATCATTGAATATCTATGTATGGGCAAGTGATCTAAGGCAGAAGATTTTTTTTTTTTTTTTTTTTTTACTTAAGTGAAAGCTGGGATAAGTCCCTAGAAGTAAAAAAGACCTTGGTAAGTCCACAGCTGAGTGCGTGGGCCCTTGCAGCTGTGTGTGAAGGGAAGAAAGAGTTTGCAACAGAAGGATTGAACATAATAAAGACTATTTTGGAGCAATATTAGTGTATTTGTGCCTTTATGTTTAATTCTACATTTTCTGTGTAGTCACTCTCTTTTCTGCAATTATATTAAGAAACACTTAATTGATGCGCGAAAGTAGTTGATCGGTTAGATTACTTGATGTTATGAATGTTTAATGCAATCAGCTCAGAGTTAGAAGTTGTTATCTATAAGTTATCATAATTTCTGCATTTCAAGGGTTAGGCTTCACGAAAGCTGGGATAAGGCCCTAGAAGTAACAAAAACCCATCACACAAACCTCTAGATGCAGAAACCTGGTTTTTTCATCCCCCAATACTGCCTTGGGTGAGACTGCAACCTGCACTATGGAGGTTGTTTCCGAAAGGGCCAAAAGTTTAATGTTTTGTTGGTTGGCGCAGCTAACTCTGAACCTTAGTCTAGACCCCCTCAATCCAACAATATCTGAAAGACACAACCGATGACAGTAAAGGTAACCATACCCTAGAGGATGTGGTTTCACTCGAGATGCAATATGACTTGCAGAACTGCTTCACGGGAACCAGGAACACTAAAACCCATAGTTCCACATTGATGCATGAACAAATTAATTTGAGAACAAATGAAGATCTAAAGTTCGTGAATCTCGGTATATGTTTCACACCAAAAGAGAAACAAGCCTTTGTCCTCCTATTCAGACAATACCGTGATGTATTTTCATGGACATATGATGACTTGAAAACATATGACATGTGAATAATCCAACACATCATCCCAATATGGGAAGGGGCTAAACCGTTCCAACAGAATCTCGGGAAAGTACATCTGTTGCTAGAGCCCCTCATTCAGAAAGAGTTGACTAAGTTGTTGGATGCTAGAATCAATTATAAAATTCGTCCTTCTACATGGGTTTCAAACTTAGTTCTTGTCAGAAAGAATTCAGGGGAGATCCACCTATGCATTGATTTCTGAAATCCCAATCGTGCCTCAGATAAAGACAATTACCCTATGTTGTGTATGGAGAACATCTCATAGATAGTATCTAGAGCAAAAAAAAATTCTCTGTTAAATGATTTTTCAAGATATAACCAGCTTTTGGTAGCAGAACTTGACAGATTGAAAACTACATTTCGTACCAAGTGCGATGTGTTCGCTTATCGAACAATTCCATTTGGGCTACTAAACATAGGCGCAACTTTTCAGCATGCTATAGACATCGCCTTCCTTGGGCTCATCAAACAGAGCGTGGTGGTCTACCTTGATGATGTAATAGTATTTTCCATAAAATGGTCAGATTACAAGAAGATCTTTGAGTGATATCGCAATTACGTGATATCCTTGAATCCCAAGAAGAGTGTCTTTGTAGTGTCTAAGGGGAACCTCCTTGGGCACATCATTGCTAAGAGTTTGATCAAGGTAGATCCAGACCAATTCCAAACCATAACACAAATTCCTCATCCCCTGAACAAGAAATCCATATAGTCCTTCTTAGGAAAGAGAAAATTCCTTCATAATTTCATCTCAGATTATGTGCATATTGTCAAACCTATACTAGAGATGATCAAGAATGATGCAGTTTACAATGGGAAATAAGGAAAAAGATGCGTTCGCCCATATCGAGTAGGCGATAGGAGAAGCACCTACATTGTACAACCCATAATTCAATAAATATTTCTTGCTTTACACATTCACTTCCAACGCTTCACTTGCTGTAGTGCTCACTTAGGATGGATGAGGTAAAAATCGAACGTCCCATCTCCTTCATGAGAGTGAGCTTATAGGGACCTGAGCTCAACTACCCTATCGTGGATAAAGAGGCATATGATTTATATAAGGAGGTGAAAGAATTCAAACCCTACCTACTGAAAAATCATTGCATTGTCTTTTTGCTACACCCAGCAGTCAGATCGATTCTTGTTCAATAAGAGCTGGGTGAAAGACGTAAGAACTGGATGACAAGACTACAAGAGTATGATCTTGATATCAATCGATTTCACACTCTGAAGGGTCAAGAAGTTTGCAGAATTATAGAAGTAGCAGTGCATGTGCAAGATGAAGAAGAAGAGAGCGTTGGTTGGGAGCAAGAAATTGACATGTACAATGTAGAGCGAGCACCACCCACTTTGCACAGTAACTCTTGGTACGAAGAAGTGCGGCAGTACCTTGATCACGACACCATGCCCTCTCACTTCTCTATGTGGCAGAAGAGGGTACTCTAACTGAAAGCCTTATATTACCAATTGGTGCACATAGTGATTTATAGAAAGCACCATAATGGCATTTTTCTTAGGTTCCTAGAAGCATAGGATTCAGAGAGAGTGTTACATGATCTGCATGATGGACCAGCCGAAGGTCACTTTGCGGGTAACACAATAGTGCATAAATTCATGAGATCTGATTTCTACTGGACCATACTGTTCAAATATGTACACGCTTATGCCCACAGGGTCCTGATCTGTTAGCGATACACCAATAGAACTCAAAGGTCAGCAACCTATTGATGCCTCTAAAACCGCTGCATCAACATCGGGGAAAACCACCTGGTCCGGACCTTAGTGCAGCTCCTTTTCCATTTGGTGTGGTGGCTCCCACTGGATGTAATGGGACCAGTTTCCCAGTGATATATGAGTTGATGGGTGATTGGTTTATAATGTATAACAAGAATGATAAGTGCTTTATTCTAAATTGCAAAAATATACAAAGATAACTAATCTATCCCGGGTATTCTTTTAACAACATGATTTTTTATTGTTTCTATTAATAGATAACCATAAAGATGACTTATTCATAAAATAGAAATATGCATTCATATGATGATTACTTTGTTTAAGTAATTAAACAAAGTAATAATAAAAACATTATCGCATTGATCATAATATATCACTGACATATATATTCAAAAGATAACAATTTTGAAACATTCAGAAATGACAAGTTAAAGAATTGCTTTAAAAACATATACATATATATATATATGTGTGTGTGTGTGTGTGTGTGTGTGTGTGTGTCTGTGTGTGTTGATAAATGCTCATTCACATAGAGAAATAAGACAAAAGCAGAGATAATAGTATTGTATGCATTTGGATTCTCCCGATGTAAACAACATACAAATTCTGCTTTCTATTTTGGGAATGCCTCCAAAAGATGCAATAGTGCAAATCTCATAAGAGCCTCTTTGTCAAAATTCAGAACTTTTGGTCCTGTCTTTGATAAAAAAATATTAGAAATACAGTAATGCAACTCCCAAGTTAAGTTTTAATACAAATTGTGGACCCTTCTAAATACATGAAAGGGTCTTTAAATACTAATAATGACAATAAACTATGAATGAAAATCACTATGCATTGGTCTAACTAAAGACATATAAATCTAAGATTTATCATGAAAATAGAAGTGTTGTGGCGGTTGAATGGATTCACTGTATCGGCTTCCTTTTTAGTGATTGCATTTGACAGATCACGAGCATAGGCTGGATTTCCGGTGGCTGACTCATCCTGGAGTGTAGCTGAGATGTGTAAGTGGCATGGGAGAGTTCGGAGATCATGCAGTTGATTGCATCCAAGAGACACTTCATGGCCATCTACTGACTATGCGGCTTGACAAGGAAAAACCAGAATGTTTCCCATGTCAATCTTTGTATTCATCCGATCAATTTTTCCCTGTGTGTAAACTCTTGTTTCCAATGTTATTCCAACAATTTTTCCTTTGGGAGTTTACCTGGAGAGCAATCTGTGATCATATTAGACATATGAAAACTGTTGTTTATCAATTCGATCAAATTATTTGTTGTGGCTCTGCATCTAGACGTGGCTCTTTCAACTTTCATTAATTGGGACTCCCATTCGGAAAACAAGATTTCCTTATGTGATTTTTGTATTCTTGGCAGATTGGTAGAGATTCCTTCTTTTGAATCTTTCCATGATAGGAAATTGGTTAACTTTTCATCTGCCTTATCTAATTCAAGCCTGGCATCTACTGCTTTTTCAATTATGGATGCAGAGATATCACATAAGGGGGCGGCCAATGATATATTGTGACATAGAATATCCAATTGTCGGGACAAAGCCTTGGTCATTTCCAGGGCTTCTGTTCTGAATTCATTTACCTGTGGATACCCTTTGAACTATTCTATCTGCTCTTTCATTTACGAAATTTGTTTTTCTTTTGATTCTTCTCCTGCTCATTCAGCATCTGTAGTCTGCTCAAATCTTGAGACAACTCCTGTTGTTTATGGAGAGTTTGTTCATCAATCATCTGCCTTTCTAGTTTTAACTGCTCTTTTAATTGTTCATTCTGCTGCCTTTGTTCTATCAACTAATATTCAAGCTGATCTATCTTTTGTTGTTGTCCTGTCGATTGTGCCTCCAGTTGGATGATTGCAGGGTCTTTTTCCTTCATCAGGTGGCTGACCTCTGAGGCCTTATCCATTGTTGCCATTGTGTAAGCTCCTGCAAACTGAGATAGCTTTGTTAAATCCTCGGAGGGATCAACTTCTACTTTCCATACCACATTCATCATCTCTGCCTAAGGAGTTGAAAGAGGACTTTGATCAATTTTCCTCTTCTTCCTCTCTCTTTTAACTACAACATTGTGCTTTGGACCGTAGAAGACATTGAGAGGTGTTATTTCTTCAATTTGTAGTATTATCTCATCAATAGGATTCTCAGGAATAATCTCTATGTTATGCTGAATTCTGGGTAGGCTGCTTGTTCCTTGAATTGAAACTGTGATAACTTTTGCCTTTTGCACTATAGACATTTCTGGTGTAG
>APFE030912029.1:0-23144 GCA_000404065.3 Pinus taeda | reverse complement strand
GCATAAGAGAGGTCGAGTTGAAGGGATCCTTGCAATTTTGCTCCCCACGATCTGGATAGGAGCATGCCATACTTTGTGGGAATGTCAGAAACTACTACGTCCATTAAGATTGTCTTGTTGGGGAATTGGACTAGAGAGACACAAAGGTCTTTGATCAAGCCTAAAAATTTGACTTGACTTGAGTCAAAGGAATACAGATCTTTGTACAGTCTTGTGACATCAAGGTTCAACCTTTCCATTACAGCTTTGGGCATAAGGTTATGTGAGGCACCTGAGTCAAACATAGCATTATGCAGTATTTTGTCATGTATGTGCAGACTGACATAAAAAGGTGGAACAGGTCCATATGTTGTTTTTCCGTTAACTTCTGGACCAAATAGTAGTTCAGGGGTGTCATCTAAAACGTTCACATCATCCCTTAGTTCTGGTAATTGAAGTGACCTTTGAATTTGTTGCCTATACAGCATGTTTGGCAAGTTCTGAGAGGGGAATGGAAATCTTGAGTTTTCCAATCTCTGCTTCTAAACTGAATGGTTTTTCCAATGATTTCTTGGCGTTGACAGTGGCGAATTTCTCTTTTTCATGCATACTCTCTATGTTTTCTTTTGGAATGTCAATGTCATGATGTATGACAGTTTGTGGTATTTCTGTTTTGGGAAGCTTTTTAGGAGCGCTATTCAGATCTTCTTTTGGGGAGGAGGGAGGTAGAGGCCGATCAACAGGAGAGTATGTGTCTGTTACATCCTCCATAGTTACCTGGTGAGGGTTTGGGACAGAGGTGTCAGCTGGTTGATTGACGGTGATATTTCCTTTACTTCTGTTGAGCTGTTTGTTATCTTTTGTTCTGCTAGATGGGGGAACATTAATGGTCCTTGTTCTTAATTTGTATTTCTTGTGTACCTCGTACACAGTGGTATCATAGCCTTGTTTAAAGTCGAAGGACTCTCCCGACTTGGTGTGAAATTGTTTTGCATCAGGATGTGGTCAGTCTTCTTCCATAAGAAAGATTTGTTGTTCATTTTCTGAATCTATCAGGTTCATGTGAGTCCCATCTGTGGGCTCAGTGGATGTAGATGCCTCCGCATAGTTTTCTTGAAAAGGAGGCCTAATATCATGTTCGGGACTGGCCCTTCCAACGTTTGTGTTTTGAGTTTTTCTGAAGTTCGGGTTCCTTATGGCATTGGGCTGTTGACCCTCCCATGAAGTTTTTCGCTCAACATTGTCTACTCTGTCTCCCAGCCTGTGGATGCCACTGATGATAGCATCTAGCTTCTGATTGAAGGCTGAGGGTTCTTCTTTGAAAGTGGTTCTTCTCTCGGTTCTAGCTCTGTTTCTTTTAGCAATCAGATTTGCTTCCACACTAACAGCCACATCTTGCATTTCTGGAAGGCTTTGAGGGGCTCTTTCCCTTAACTGATATGCCATCTGAGCATCAAAGCCATCTGGGAATTTGTACAAAGCGAGATCAGATGGAGGTCTTAAATTTTGTGGTATTGCATTGTAAACATTGTTAAATCTTGCACAGTAATCCAAAACTGTTTCCTGAGGTCCTCTTTTGATAGTATCATACTCAGATAGTATGTGTAGGGGATCTTTATTTTTCTCCCATATGTTAATAAATGCCTGGTATAAGGCTTCAGGGTTTAATATAGAATTGGTTGCAAGTGCCCTAAACTAGGTTCTGGCATCACCAGTCAAACTTTGGAAAAAAATCTTCATTCTTACACTGTCATCATCAATTTCATAACTCTCAAAATAATCCTGCATTTTCTTTGTATGCTGTAGGGCGGTGCAGAAGGTCGTGCCATCAAAATAGGTGATTTTTGACTGGTAGTCCTGAGGCATAGCCCCGGGATTAGCAGGCAGTTGTAAGGGCGCATATCTAGCCATGATGATGGGGATAAGCGGAACAGCTAGGGCAACAGGGATAACAGGAACAACCGGGGTAGAAGGAGTAGTAGTGGTAGTAGGAGTATGGGATGGAGGTGTAGAGGAGCTACTTGGAGAATGAGGTGATGAACCAGGGGAACTTGGGGTTGATCGGAATAAAACTTTGACAAGGGTTGGAACACTGCTTGGCTGAACTGTTTCAGGACTCGCAGCAGTTGGGTCTTCTTTTTGCTTTTGTTTTCTAATGATCTTAGGAATTAAATTCAGATTCTCAAATACAGCTGGGCGATTTGGATCAGGATTTGATCGTGTATCACACGTTTTCTTCTTAGGAGCCAGCTTCTACTCTATTTTTGGGAACTTTTTTCTAAAAACACAGGTCGACTGAGGCCTTCACAGGTCGGTTTCTTCCTCTGTGGGGCTGCAGACTGGTTTAGTGAATTTATCTGAGGAGTTCCCCAGTGGAGTCGCCATTATGTTATCACTCAGGTTGTCCCTAGGCTCCTGTAGGGATACGGTCGAGGTAACCACAAACCAATCTTTGGATTGCAGGTTCTAGCCCACCTGCAATCAGAGAGGGCTCTCTCTTAATTATTCAACTTTGTTGATGATTTTAAGCTAGCTTTTGGCTCAGGGGTTTTTGTTTGTGTTTGGGCGGAAGGAAAATGCTTTCAGGCAGAGAGGAAATTTATGAAGTGATAAGTTTCAAACCATTGGGCATGGAGTCATGGGTTAGGATTATCAGTGCGTCTTTCTGGTCATAAGAGAAACAATGAAGCAGGATAGCTGCTCATAACACAATCTTCAGAGTAAAAGGATGAATGATATGTAAGGAATGAGAGGCACTTAAGAATCTCTCATTTAACTTAACAGAGGGAAAGATGATCTCTATCTAGGGGCAATGAAGAATCCATGGATAACTGTCTTGGTTTTAGGAAAACATGAGCCATGTGGAATTCATATTTATGCTTAAACAGAGGAAAACATAAAGAAACAACAGAAATTGAGCATAGAGTGTATTTAAACAAATTCTAAGCTAATCTTTCTTTCTGATGTTTAAGAGTGTAATTCATGAATGAAAACAGAGGTAAGAAACACTTATTGAGTTATGCAACAGCACGAAAATTCCGTAATCACTCTTCAACCAATAAACACAGTGAACAATCCGTTCTCCAAGGCTCATAAGCAGTCTTTGATTATAGAAACTTATCAGATCTTACAGTGCGAGTCTCTCCCAGAGCAAAATCAGCTAGAGATAGCTTGTTGAATAATCAACCAACCAACCAACCCTTAATATAGTATTGAGGGCTGTCTTTATAGTGCAAATATCTCAAACTATTTATTACAATTGACCTAAAACAGGTCTGCAAAAAGAGCTTTCTAAACCTAAAATTGTGCCAAAATTAAATGCAGGTAAATATTTATTGAACTGTGTCAGAGGTAGCTGGATTAAAAAGAGTGCAATGTGGCCCTTGGAAGCTCGATGCAGTACTGCTAGAATAACTGCGCTTTGGGATTTGCAATTCTTTTCTGGTGTGAGTTTAAATGTGCAATAACCATGATTTGAGAGTTTTGAGTGGCCTCGCCCTCTTTCTTTGACTTTGCTGGAAGGTATTAAATTTTCTCCTGCTTTGGGCCACTGTTAAGATCTTCGCTGATACTCTTTGCCGCTACATTGATGGTCTCCGCCACTTTCTGATACTCTTTGACATGTTTTCTCTCTGTGAATTTGGTCTGATACTCTTTAATCTCTATCTCTGGTCTCTTCCTGTCTTCAAATCGGTTTAATTTGGCAAAATCGGGCAATTTCAGGCCTTTTCGGTGCAAAACGGGCCAAGGAATCAAAAGATTCCCTAAAGATTCCCCAATATGGCCTATTTTCCGTAGAGATGCGCGATTAGCGCTTCGCGCTAATTATGCATCGAAAACTGCCTCCGTTTTTCATTCCGGAGCTCCGAAGCACGATTTTTCCTCTTGCGCGAATTTTCGGTTTTTTGGCTGCTAACGTCAGCATGATGTCAGTAGTACAGCAGATGATGTCAGCATGCTGACATTAGCAGTGGGGTCCTTGGGTACGGATGTGACGTCAGCATGCTGACATCATCAAGGTGATGTGGCAGTACGGCGGGGTGACGTGGACCGGGATACGTGGTAGGGTGACATGATGTGGAGGCGACTTGGCAGGATGAGGTGGCGCTCTTGTTATGTGAGGGGAGGGCGGTTTTCCGTATGCGTCGGACCGCCTTTGGTACGGAGGTGGTTTCTGTCAGGCGCGGCCCGATGCAATTGGAGGCCGCCACCTGTCCCGGTGTACGACAGGAAAACCGTCGAACATCGGGTGGTAACCTACCACCGTAATCGGGCGCATGATGTGATCCAAGACCGTCGGATCAGGGGGAGGCGATCCGACGGTGGACGGGAAAGGGAGATGCACGGGGTTTTAGCAAAGGCGCGTGCACGTTAAAGGCTTAATTTTTCGCGGCGCGGTGGGTTTTTAACTTTAGAAAAAGGGTAAATGTGTTTGCGCAGTGAAAACTTATCAAACAAACATTAATATTTTTCACAGAAGAATGCACGGGGAGGGTTATTTAGCATTTGGAAAGGGTTCCCTTAGTGTTCGGAAGGGGTCCATACACTTGGGAGTGGAAATTTTTGCAGAGGGAGGGTTCTTACTAAAGTCCAGGTGACTTAGTAATTCCCAGTGAAGTATTTATGGTTATATTCCAACCAGGGGGATGGGATATTTACATAAGGGGATTATCTACATAGTTTTAGTAGGGAGATGGGGAAAATATAGGGAGTTAAATAATAGTGTTAGTAGTTAAAATGCAGATGACAAGAAAGCGCTAAGCTTCAGTGATCTTAGGCTTGAAAAGGGGAGATAGAACCTTACAGAGAGAGTGTGGATTCTCTTTGAGTGAAGCAGGTCTTCACTCAAGCTAATGACATGAAAATGATGAAACTAAGAGATATCAAGCAGATCTTGACCTCTTTTTGGGGAAATTAGTTAATGATTTGCGGGATATGGAGAAAGGAAGTTAGTTATGCTTGTTTTGAGCTCTTTCACATAAAATTGCCTGGTGATAGTGTCCTAAGTAGAGATGACACCCTGAAAACATGGAACTGATCAGAAATCAAGATTATGCAACCTCAAAACTACCTACCCAGCCTACTTACCTAACATTTTTTCTTCTTTTGGTTTGGGTGCACTTAGACTTGCAGACCCATCATTTCAATTTTTTTCTTTTTTATACTTTCCTATCTACTAACTACCCTTTTTTCTTCCAAGGGCCCAGATTAAGCAGTTGGGCTCCTTTGATTCTCTACCTATCTAAGAATCTGCCAAGATTAAGCTGTTTGGACATATTTTCATCCTCTATATTCTAAAACAGGAAATTGAAACCTAGGGAGACCAAGATTAAGCTATTTGGACCTCCCTTTAGCTGAAAATTGTACAAAACTGGAATAACTTCTCAAAATTTGGAAAGTAGTTTAGATGAACTCTGAGTAGCCTTCTTTGCTTGGTGACTGTTTAGCAAATATGGAGCATTGCAGCATGCAAAGTATGACATATTTGGTCTGTAAAAATGTCAATCATGAAATATGAGTAACCTGCTACAGCAGGAGGCTAACAAGTCTTGCGGAGTCCATTTCCATCCTAGAATGGGATATTCAGAATTGAAACAGATAGTGTCCATAATATAAGCACTCATATAAAATGGGGGTATTACCCTGGTAGTCACGAACCTGTTTATCCTATAATCAAGTATTTGGTTGGCCATTTTGTCAGACAAAATGGTCACCCAATCCATGATATAGGCATTAATTGCAGCCTCCATTAATGGTACCATCTCTATAGAAAATTTAGCAAAATCGTGGACTCCGAAGAGTCTGCACATCATTACACCAGAATAACAATAAGGAGATGACAACGAATCCACAGAGTACATACCTGATGTTTCATGCTTGTGTTTGGTCGGAAAATGCCTCCATTTTATGATAGGATCAAATTCGATGATGTTTTCCTTGGCGAAAGCCTCCAAGAATGCTTTGTTATACCGCTTCTCTGGTTCAAGCAAATGGTACATTCGTTTAATATCTTCTTCTTTGAACAACCCGAACATTCTTCCATCAGTTGTGAAGAAATTTCTATCTGTGATATTGATGCTCTCAATAACCCACTTGACTAGGTCATTATAGGGTAGAACCTTGGTACAGGCTTCTATCCTATGAAGATATGAGTAGGCCAACTCTTTAAGAGTATTCTCTGACTTACTTGTGGAATCTGCTGTTGCCTCTTCTTCGAGTTCTTTAGGATCCTTTGCTTCCAGCAAATTGTAGATACTCTCCCATAAAGCTTTGCCTAGACTGAGGCAGGTAGTATTAGATATCAAAACCTTCTTCGCTGGTTCTTCTTTGGATACGATAGGAGCCTTTGGTTTCTTTACCTTCTTCGTCGTTTTCTCTGGATTCATCAACTCAGAGTTTCTCTGCAAAGGAAACAAAAGAACGCAACAGAGAATAATTTGTTTAAAACCATTGCAAAATGAAAAATATTAATGGTAATTCAAGCGTGATAAGCCATACGAAATCAAATATTACCACAGATGAAATCATTGAAGGATTCAACCTTAACTGTTGTATTAATGACCTCCGTAACTGCCAATCGTGATAATTAAATGTAATAATGATATGTCACATCACACATATGTGTAATAGTCCTTTAACATGGATCTCTTGGTTTTCCCGATCAGCAATAGAGAAAAATTGCATATCGTAGATCAGGAAGTTCACAGGTCATGCTTAAATGGTTTCCATATGTAGCCCTGATTGCAATAAAGAATAATGTGAAGAAGCAGGATAATCAACAAATGGTTTGTTTCTCATTTATTATTGATTTAAGGGTTAAACCCGCTAATATACACTTTTAACAGCCTTTTCTCGAAAAGCACATTTTCCTTTATGATATTGCATCGGCGAATTCGAAAGGGGCTTTTTTTATATGTTTCATGGTATGTGCAATGGCCGATTGTGATTGTGTTATCGCATCGGGGGTTTGGCATAGACCTTTGGAATGCTTCATTGTTAAACTTCGCAATTTGCGATTTCTGATAGCATTATCGCATCGGAGATTTGCCAATGAGAGCCTCTTAAGTTCATTTAAACTAAAAGTGAGATACATATTCTTTTATTAGTTCTTTATGAAAAGGATTTTGTTTAATTTCTAAATCGGATCAGACCTTTTCATAAGGACTTTTTATGTGCAGTGTGGTTAAATCAACACTTGCGATTGTTATTGAATTATTGAATTTAACTAAGTCTTAAAAGGGGACCCATTTCTTATTAAAGTTTTGGATAATAAAAAATTGAAATGGGGGGGTTGTTGTATAGCACAACACAACCCCACTATAGCCTGTTGTAATGGACGAACCATTCCAAAAGTGGGGCTTGGACATCATTGGGGAGATTTTACCACATTCATCAAAGCAACAATGCTACATCGTGATTGCTACAGATTACTTCATGCGGTGCATAAAAGCAGTTTTGCTCAAACAAGTGAATGACTAGGAAGTCATTAGATTCCTTCACTAGAACATAATTTCAAGGTTTGGCATTCCTGTATCACTTTCTTTTTACAATGAAACTTAATTCTCTTCGTTAAACAAAAGTCATATTCGCATCATAAAAAATAACATTTACTCTAAACAACAAAACTGGCATTCCACTTTGGTGAATGCTCTTTTGGCTGAATGAGTTACACCAAAACCCTCTCTGAAAAAATCTCCATACTTCCTTATATATGGAAAAGAAGCCATCCTCCCACCAAATATCTACTTTCTTTCTCTCGAGTTATCCCAATAATCCCAAGGCAAGCTGTGTCTATTGGTTCAATGTAGGATGGACACATTACACAAGTTACAGGAAGAATGGATGAAAGCAAAAGAAATTTTTTCACTCCACCAGAACCATTTCAAGAGATGGTTCGATCAAACGTATGCACGGAACACCAGCTTTGTTGTGGGTGACTTAGTCTTGAATTGGGATATACCCCATGAAGACAAAGGCAAACACATGAAGTTCCAGTCCCTATGGATTGGTCCTTTCACAGTTCATGAAAAACTTGGCCAACGCACATGTCATCTACAATCACTTGACGGGAGGATTGATGACCTTCCTATCAATGGCCAAGCTTTAAAATGTTATTTTTAGTGATCTGGGGCCACGCCTTGCCCTATGTACATAGCATGTTTATTTCTTGTTCTGTTTTTTTGCTTGCAGTTTTTTATTTGTTTTTACTTTCTTTGCTTTGATGTCTTGCCTTATCATTTTTTAAATAAGTGTTATCTTGTACTGTGTCCTAGATTTTGAATAAGTATGTAGCTGAAGTATAGGAGTCTTGTGACATTGTAGCTCTTGGCTAGTCCCATGTTTGTCTTCTTTTTGCTTGGTTGTAACTTTTGGCCGATGAAGTCATGATAGAAAATACGATTCGTCTGTAAGGGAAGATCTGGTCAAACCATGCACTTGTGTCGAAATTGGGAAACCCCATTCCTATATTTAATCTTCTGCTCTGTTTGTCCAAGCTCATCCAACTAGTAGAAACGGAGAAGGGGAAAATCTAAATGAGAAAACCTAAATGAAAGGTATTATATGCTTCTCTCAAGGAACAACCTCTTCTTCTCTCAATAAGTCGAAATCCCTCTTTCGCCCCAAAAATAAATAAGTGCCTATGCACAGTCCTCTTTAAAAAAATTATACTATGAAAATCTTAAGCTCGCGAGCCAAACTATCATTCCCGATTTTGGAACACTATGATCTAGCTGAAGTATTTTTTCTCTATTAGACTTAGTTGGTATAAGGTGAACCATGTCTGTCCATGGGGTAAGTGGGGAAACCGAAGTAACCTACACAACAAATCAATACTCCATGAAAGGCCAAGGCTTTGCACTGAAAATGAACCAAGAAAGAGACGTTGGTATTCAACCAGTGTGCTGCCAAGTTTTGTAGCTACTACAACACCCTCCAAAATTTTGGCCTGCATCCAAATTTTGGAGCCTTCCTTGGTTTTTTTACTGATGGTTGCAAACACTCAGGCTCATTCCATGAACTCTTGTAGAGTCTTTTACACCCTTTGCTTTTGAAATGATTGGTCATCTTTTGGCATGTTGATTGCTTGGTCATGCTTGTGGTCTTGTTCTAGAAAATTTGAAGGTTGATCTTTGTTTGCATGAGTTGTCTTCGCTCTGTGAAAATTGGTTGTACTCACACACAAAGTTGTAAACATTTCCACGCAAGTGTTGTTGCATTCATTTGAAGGTCTATCTCAAGTGTTGCACTTATCTTCCTTAACCTTAACAACAGTCTCACTGAGCACATGTTTGCGTTGTTGGTTTGTGGTGTCATGTCATCAAGTCATGCTAAGTGTCTGATCACAATGTCACATCTACACAAGTTCACTTTCTCTCGCACTTAGCTATTTTTCCTAAAAATATATAAACCGGACAAACCCCTTCAACTGGACCCCGACTAAGCTGCACTACGTAGTCTCAGCTCTCAGTGACCCTGCTCTGCTGCCTAGAATTGTGCAGTACTTGAGGTTGTCCTCCCGGGCAGCTGCACTGTGCAATCCTAGAAGTGAGTAAGTTGACTGTCTCCTAGAATTGTATAGAAGTTGTCTCCAGGCCTAATCCACTTTGCGCTTCCTGCAACATCAGTTATCAAGACTCCCTATGGTCAGCCAAAAATATGCATTACACTATGATCTAGGGCTACACTCCTCTCCAGAATTGTTCAGACATAACCAGCTTCCTACCCTGCACTGCCTATAGAAATTGCGCAGTCATGTTGTGTCAGGCCTCCTCCAGTCTTTCTCTGCACTGTCCCTGAAAATTGTGTAGATCTTATTGGTACACATGTTGTTTCCCCGCTATGCACTATTTTTAGAAACTGCACAACAACTACCTGTCCTACATTGTCTCTTTGAAATGTGTAGTTATGACCAGCAACTCTCAGCAACCTGTCATGCCCTGCTTTGGAAAATTGTGCAGAATTTCCTGCCAGTGTCCCTTGTTTCCCAGCTCTGTCTTCCTCCTAAAAATTGCACAGATTCTCAGCTGGACCCCAAGTGACCTGTCCAATCCTCACCTTGAAAAATGTGCAGAACTGTCCAACAATTCCACCAAACACCATGCCTTGTCTTCCTCTCGGGAATTGTAAAGTTTTGTCCAACTAGGTTCCACATTGCAATTGTCATTGTTGCCCTTGATTGAAAAATTTTGACTCCCAGTTACCTCTGTACAGTTTTTCCTGACAGTACTCTCGAGCCTCTCATCCCAGCCTGAGCTGTGATCTCCACAATTTCAGTGTCTTGTCCTCCCTCCTGGTCACCTAGAATCGAAAATGAAAACAATGCATCATGCTAGACTAGGAGATTTTTAGATTTGATGTCGTCTCATCATGAGTGAATTGTAGGAAGAGGTACATTGATGGAACATGGCGCAACTACGAATGGGATGAAGAAGCAAATTCTAGAAGACTTTCTTGTAGCTGAACAAGCATACCAGACACATGGAGCAAAAAGTGAAAGGGATACATGCTTCTGAACCATTAAGAAAAGACCAAGACCATCGAAGACCCTGCAACACTTTGCCATGCGGAGGCGAAGACACAACAAACTGAGAGCACATCCATCACTTAGCAGCATAATAGCTTGACATGGACACCATAGTCAGCCAGTACATGTCAGCAGTGTCATATCAAGTTGTCCATGAGTTGTCTCGGCCACATCACTATTATGGGCCATACTTGTTGTAATCAAATGTAATGTAATCTGAAAGTCCAAGAGATGCGCATACGAAGTTGAAGAGTCACGTCAGTTGAAAATTCATAGGAAGTTGAATGGTCATGAGGGAAGTCTAAGAGTCACAAGGGTCAAGCATCACCCTTGGCTATATATACCCCCTCATTATGTGAGAAAAGGAATTTTAACCTTGGCTTCTCCCACATAACCTTGAGAGTCTGTAGTCTATTCTTTGAGGAGAGAGGAGTGGTTCCAATGTCCCACTACTGGGGCTAGTGATGTATGGTGTACAGATGTGTCTTAGAACTTTTTGTTAATTCAAAAGCCTATCTCAAGCCAGCACATTTTCATGCATGTTTTGCATCTGGTTGTAAGACTATTCTTTAAACATTTGTAATGTATTTTTTCTTAACCTGTACTAAGATAGTTGAACTACTTTGGTTATTTTAGTACTTACATTAATTGAAGATGTGTTGTATTTTTTATCACTGTTGTCTCACCCATGTGGACTACTTGTTGGACATTAGAGAGAACATTATTGTTTTCTTGGTTATAATGACCATCACCCCCGTGTGGACTACTCTACTGGACGGTGTAGGTGTTTTCCCTTACGCTTTGGTTTTAACGACTGTCGCATCCGCTATGTACTATTCCACTGGATGCTAGATAGACCCTTGTTGTTTTTTGCATGTGTCTCTCCTTGGGTGCTACTACTACCTCTCCTCTAAAGGCTCACTTTTACCCTCTCCCTCATAGTAAGAGAACCTGGACACAAAGTTACATTACACAATCACCAGGCATACTCACCTCACTTTCTTGAAGTTACAAGAATAACACTCTCAGGTTCTAAACAACAAGAGCTAAGGAAAATATCTAAGATAATGTAAAGCAGTGTGAGGTCTAGTTGGGACTTCATACCGAGGAGATCCCTTGAATGTTGGTGGATCCAACACTATCAATAGGGTACTACGAAGAAGGGTTTCTTCTGGAGCAGCAAGAAAGGATTATTTTGGGAAGGTTGATGTAGAGATCCAAAGACCGAGTTTCTCTAGAGGAAACCAGTTAATACCTAGAGACTGATGTTCTCTAGGGGAAGTCAAGAAGGAGCAGTGAGAAGGAAAGAGACTAATTTTCTATAGAATGAGTTGAGGAGAGTAGTTTGAGATCAAGAAGAAAGGTGAAGAAATGAAGAGGTAGAACATCAAGGTTAGTTACAAGGTTCTTGAGAGGATACTAGACTCAAGGGTCTATGTAATGGTCTTGGTACTTATCAATTGAATATCTAGAAGAAGAATTTTGAGCGGGTTTTCCTATCAAGAGGTGAGAGGTTTTGGCCTTGGCTGATGAAGCCTACATACTATGTCACTTGTCTTTTATTATGCATATTGGTAATTGTATTTATGAAAGAACACATTAATAAGCTAACAAAGAAAAGACTATAAGATAAGAAATAAAAGTGCATCACAAGCAATTATTAACTAGAGAAACTATTAACTTTGAATACCCTAGATTTATCGACATGGTATCAGAGCTTAGGTTTTGAAGACAAGAAGGGGAAGTCAAAGAAAGTAGACACACGTATCGAACTTCAAGGAGGATCAAAGCAAGTCAAAGATCACCAAGCAAGAGATCTAGATCTTCATCGGAACCTAAACACTAGATCAAAGAATACTCCTAGCAAGAGTCTTAAAATTATCTTCATGAAGGAAGCAAGAAGAAATACCAAAACCCTAGAAGCACTACATAAATATTACATCCCCAAGGAAGTGGAAGATCTAAGGAAGATTAGATCGAAAGACAATCTTCTCTCTATTAAAGCAAAGATCTCATAGAAGGTATTCCTCCATCTCCAAATATTCTAAGTAAGAAGCAACAAGTTATTCATCAAATTGAAGATCCAATATTCTCAAGTAAGTACATTTTATTATAATCTAATCTAGTAGAAATGACTTCATGATTCAACGAAAACCATAAGTTGGTTGGGATATCAAACTTCCTTGAATGGAAAATAAGGATAGACATAGTCCTCGAAGTAAATGAATTCATTGATCATGTCCATGAAAAGATCTCCAAGCCATTTGAAGAATAAGTATTATCTAGATAGATGGAAAGGGATCTCAAGGCTCAAAATATTCTTAAGAAATATATTAAAGATCCACTCATACCCTATATAGCTGCAAGCTGGAGACATCTAAAGAAATTTATTATAAGATGGTATTACTTTTCTCTGAAAGAACAATAGGAAAGACGATATCACTTAGATCTGATCTATACAAAGTAAAGGTGTCAAAGGATGAAGGGATATTGTCATGTCTTTCAAAAGAATCTAAAATAAAAGGTCAATTGCAGGATCTAGGAGAGATGGTATCTGAGAAAGAAATGATCTCTGTTATTCTAAATGCACTAATTGATGAACAAGGTAACCTCATATCTATTGATGAAGAGGAAGCTATCCCATTCATTAAATTATGGTCTCTCTGCAAGTCAGAAGAAGACAAGATGAAGAAGGAAAGTGACAAAAGATCAGATAGAAGGGATCAATTAGTGACAAGACGAAAAGGGAAATTTTGAAAGTTTGTTACTCCAAAGAAGAAAAATAAGAACATGACTAAGGAAATATGTTATGGCTGTCACAATCATAGGTACTACATAAAAGAATGTCCTTATCGTAAGAGGGACAGGGAAGAAGACCATTCGACTAATGAAGTGAGAGAACCAGAGACAAAGAAGCATAAGAAGGAAGAAGCAAAAAGATGATAGAGATGATCTTATTCATTAGAAGGTACCTTTCACTTGTAATTTATAAATAGGGAGTAGTGTAAATGAGATAGGAAGCATGAAATTAGAAAGAAGCATCATGATAGAAGCAATAGAATTAAGAGCTCGTGACATGAGAAATATAAAATATGTCTGGAGTAAATTGTTTACAAAGAATAAGACACTCTTAGGAAACCTCATTGATACTTATAGAAGGAAGCAAAGGTCATCATCGACTTGGACCATCATAGCCAGTAAAGAAAACATCTGTCAGGTGAGTATATGAAACATCCTCGAGTTTATTTAATGGATTCCTTATCAAAGGATTCATCGATTTAGAAGGAAAGTAGGGTCTTCATCAGAAATCCCAACTCTTGGGATTCAAGGGATGATGGTATGATGACATAACAAGAAAGCAGGACTAAAGGATGAAGTTCCTTTGTTGAAATAAAGCTGCTACACGAAGTCTGGATGACCAAAATGAAGCTGCGATATGTATGATTACATAGATTATTATGAAGGTCATGTCATATAGTTGTAGATAATATGGATCATTGTTTTCGTCTTGGAAATATGATCAAGAGAAGAAGGGATTTCCTCCTCAGAAAGATTGCAGAAAATCATAAGTCACACCAGATGAAATCAACATAATATGTTCACATATGAATCATAAGGAAGTTAACTATAATCAAGGAACTTTGATTGGAAGCTCCTGAGAATGAAGTGTGTGAGAAAATATGGAAGATATCATGATAATAAGCAACGATGGTAGAAGGAATTCAACATCTGAAGTCAAATAATATTTGACTTGAAGATCTCCCAGAAGAATGTTAAGACTCTAATGGAAGTCGAAAAAAAATTAGAGACCCTGGATAATGAATATCAGTGGGAGATGTGTCAATATATATGCATGATGATGATACTTATAAGAAGATGTCATGGTAAAATATCATCACAAAGTTAATTTTCATTCATTTACTTTTGAACTAACATATGGTTGGGCTTATGTATGTCTGCCTAAGGGAAATCTGCAAATGAATTCCAAGTGAACCATATAGAAGGATGTAATTCCCTTCCGAAAATATAGCATGGAAGAAAAATGACATAGAGAAAATCCAGATGGAAAATATGATGATCACTTTCTGATGAGTTGAAGACATGACTAACTCATGGAAAAAAGTGATGGATGATTGGTGCCATATGTAGAAGTTCCCAAAAAATGAAGACTCCTTGACAAAGAAGAAATTCGTGACAATGAAGGAAGGATATCTTCAAGAAGTTGGTTGTTCAAGAATCTCCACATAAGGAGCTGCGATACGTCCCTCATTAATAGGGAGCCTAAAATGAAGTTTCTTACTTGGAAGAAACTTGGAAATTCCTAAGAAGGAAGCTTAGGTACATTCCTTTGTGATAGGAATGAATACATTCCTTTAATGGAATATATGTCCTCCTAGTTTGAAAAAGGAGAGATAGACATGTCATTCTAGTCTTCACCTCAGAAGACAAAATGGAGGATTGTGTAAGCATTTGGAATCTTATATTCTTTGGGGATGAGATAAGGCATCCCATGAAAGAGTAGTCCTGGAGAACTGATATTCTTTGTGGGACTAGGGAATCCAGGAAAAGAATATTCCTAATGGAGCATATCCTGAGAGAACCCAGGTGAGGTATGTTCTGAGCGAGACAATTATGAGTGTGTCTATAAATTATTGGTCTCGCCAGCATTGAACTTTGATCTTGTGAAGAGATAGAGTTGTTATTCAAGGCTTCGCTATATAACAATGTGGGTTGATATGATGCTATACAAATGAGTTAAAAATATGAATTCTTCTTATGAGATATTCTTCAGATTGAGAAAGTCCAAGTACCATTATGAATACCTCCCTAGTTAAGAGGGAGCGTTGAAAAGTGTAACTAGGTTCGGTCTTCATAATGACATGTAAATATGATTTTATGTAATGAGATGTAAATAAGAAAAATACAATTATTTTATTGACTTGCTTCATGGGTTTCATGAGCAAAGGATTTTTTTTTTGAGTCAAGACTCCCATTGAGAGTATTTAGGATTTGTTTATCATCTAGTCATAAAATGTTAGAGTCATCACCATGTAGTGAAGTCATGTTACACTTTGTAAAATGTCAATCTTCTCTATGTAAAGTATCCTCCAAGAACCTGTCATCCATCCTCTTCAAGTCGACCTACAAATGATGAAGGAACTCTCTAGAACAAGTCGGCCTTCCTCCAATAGTCATGTCATCCTAATGGACATGAGAAGAAATGTATATATAGCCTACTTGGCCTCACTTGAAGGGACACAGTTCAATGAAGAAAATCTACTTGAATTCTAAGAAGTAGAAGTGCAAAGAGAGGATCAAGAGAAGTACAAAATAGAAGTGCGAAGAAGATAGAGCAAAGATAAGGTTTCTTATGGGAAATATGAAGGAGGTTCTTCCGGGGAACGTAAAGTTAGGGTTTCTTCTAGATAAGTGAAATGACTTTATTCTAGGGTGGTGCAAAGAAGGGAATCTTCTAGGGAATTGCAAAGAAGGGTATCTTCTAGGCAGTAAAAAGAAGGGTTTCTTTTGGGACAATAAGAAAGGATTCTTCTGGGAAGTTCTAAGTAGAGATATAGATACCAAGTTTCTCTAGAGGAAACTAGTAAAGACCTAGAGACTGAGATTCTCTAGGGGAAGTCAAGAAGGAGAAGTGAGAAGGAAGGGGATCGATTCTCTCTAGGAGCTAAGGAGAGAAGTTCAAGATCAAGAATAAAGGAAGAGGTAGAACATCAAGGTTAGTGACAAGGTTCTTGATATGATACTAAATTCAAGGGTCTGTGTCATGGTCTTGGTACTTATCAATTTAAGATCTAGAAGAAGAATTTTGATCAGGTTTTCCTCTCACAATGTCAAAGGTTTTGGAACTGGATGAAGAAGCCTACATAATGTGTCCCTTGTCTTTTATTATGCATATTGGTAATTGTCTTGATGAAAGAACACATTAATAAGCTAACGAAGAAAAGACTATAATATAAGAAGTAAAAGCGCATCACAAGAAATTATTAAGCAGAGAAATTGTTAACTTTGAATACCCTAGATTTATCAACACATGTAGGTATGAGGAACTAATTTGGGAGGTGCATTATAGTGGGGTCATGTAGGGCACTTCAATGTGGAGAAAATAATGGTATTTTCGTAAAGTAATTATACTATCTAAAGTTATGATAGCACATGAATAGGTAAATTATATTATGTACTACATGTTCCATAATTAAATGTTCCATCAAGAAGTAGGAGTTGTAAACTCCTCTATCTATTTTGAATAAGAATTAAGGTTTAACTCAATGAATTATATGTTAGGTATACCTTCAACCAAGTATTGTAATGATTGTGTATTTGTTGTTGTTTATCAGTTCACTAAGGTGGCCATCCTAAAAAATTGCAAGAAAAGTATCACAATATAATCTGTTGCTAAGCTCTTCTCTAAGAATGTTCGGGTTGATTTTGGGATACTATAAACCATTATTTCATATAGGGATAGTAAGTTCCTATGCACCTTTTGGTCCATCCCATGGGAAATAATGGACATCAAGTTGACCAAATCAACTGCTTTCCACCCCAAAATGGATGGACATATAAAGGTAGTTAGTAATATTATTGTACACATCCTATGAATGTATGCCCCTAAGTATCTATGTACATGGGGTGATAACCTTTAGTGTGTTCAATGTAGCTATAATGGAAGCCTTTACAACTCCATTAACCACAATTATTTTCATATGTGGTTGGGGTTCCAACTGACACCCAAATTGATTTAGCTTAGCTATTTCATTTTCATATAAAGGGTCCTCCCATGCTTTGGTTGAGATATGTGAAGCAACCAATTTTTTTTTTTTAAATCCAACAAATGTAATAATGAACTCATGATATCCCCTGGGGAGCAATGCAATTGGTGAGAGCCATGTAAATGAAGTATTATGTGTAAGGAGGTTTGTGGCTCAAATCCCCATGATTTTCCTATACATGTGGAAGTGGCATAAGAAAGCGCCTAGAGGTTATAGTGGTAGCGGTTGGAATCAACCCTGTGTCACACGATTATGATACTAACCCAGTTGCTAATTCCTCTAGATACAAGTAACAACATGATTAATATCATGTTCCACTTTAGTTTCAAGTTGGTGATAAAATATGTTTGCACTTGTTAAAAAATAAAGGATACTCTATATGTGAGTGGTAATTGATTGAGCTAGTGTGGGGTACTTCACGTTATCAATTACAGCCTCATATATTTTCATTATCTTCTATATTAAAAGGCATCACTTATATAGTGAAAGTACCTTTAATTTTGTTAATTACTTGATATTTGTTTGAGCCATAACCATTTGATGTTTATTGTCAATTTTTTTTAGATCACATTGAAACATATCACAACAATAGTGATGTACATTTCTATTAATAAACTCAATTTATGGTTTGCACCCAAGATCATAGAATACATTCAATTATGCATGGTGCACTATTTGTTAACACAATTCACAAGTAATGGTTGAATGCATTATGTGTTCCTTGGGACATCTTATTTTTAATATTTTATTGATGCGAGTCACCACTAATAATCAATAGAGAAATTAATTAGTGGCATCAATTTTGTGGTGAGAATTATGTTTTGTGGTACACATATTAATTAGGTGGCATTAATTTAGTGGTTAGTATTATGGTTTGAGTTTTGTATATTAGTTAAGTGGCATTAATTCAGTTGTGAGAATTGTGTTTTGAGGTGCATAAATTAATTAGTTTGCATTAAATTAATGGTGAGCATTATGATTTGAGGTATGTATATTAATTAGGTGGCATCAACATAATGGTAGGAATTATGTTTTGAGGTGCATTGTTTTTGTTGAAGAATTTTTGGTTAACTTTTGGATCTCCTTTTATTGGTATCATTGGCATCTACTGTATGACAAAATTATAAATAAACATAAAATATGAAGAGTGATGGTGAAGCAATTACTCCACAAATGTTATAGTCATAGTCTATGCTCACTTGGACACTAGCACATATGCATCAATCACATATGGTGAAATGGGGATGACTCTATATCAACCATAGAAATATTTCTTATTTACCTATTAGACATTTCTTATTTCCCAAATCTATAAACATCTATAATCTTATAATTAATTATTGAACAACTAAATTATTGAATAGCGACGATTAAAAAAATAGAACTATTATATATATCCCATTGTCCATTTTTATGCTCTATCTAGTGCAGCCATATAAATTAAATGGTTGGAAAATTCATATTGGCATAAATCCATAACAAGTGTTGCAGGGCAGCATAGTCCTTGTCATTTAAGTGGAAAAATAGCAAATTGATATATGTAGTGGAAAAATTAATTGCCTACTAAGGAACAAGGACTGGCATAAATTTTGGTGGGTAGAAACCACTAGTAAGTCTACACCTTTATATTTTTACTCCTAGATAATATACATAAGATATATTAAAAATTTTAAATTATAAGATATATTCAAATCAACGTAAAATAGATTTGTTTATATCTAAATCAACATAAAATTGTTTTGTTGTTGTTGTTGTTTGTTTTGTTTTTTTTCCTTGAGATTTTTGTCATCATTATTTTGATTGCTTCCTTACCTAGAAAAGTAGATACATAAGAATTTGAATAAATTATAAATAAATAATATATTACTTGAATTTAATTATAAACAATATAACATATTTTAACAAATAAATCCATTATGTAACATTGGTTGTCTAATGGCAATGGCAGTTTCCTAATATTCTACATCTACATCCATATTATTACTTTTGCAAAGATCATCTTCAGTTGGAATACCTAGATTATTAATCTTGTGGTCTTTTTATTTGCCCCACAACACATAATATAGCCCCCAATGATCAAAATCGACCCCACCACACTGCACACACAATAATATGGTAATTATTGTAAATACAATAATTAGATTTGAAAATGTTTCTTATAATCACTAGCCATGGTTTTCTCTCAAAATGAACATCGACAAACCATGACATAAAAAATTTATTGTTGAAAGTCATGATATATGAAGAAATTATTTTTGAAATATACTAACTTTCTAACGTGAATATTTACACGAACAATGAAACATTCTGAAATTTCTTTATTATGATCAATGCATTAAAATTTGTTGCAAATGTTGGTCCTTTTAAGTGTACACACCACATTTTCTCAAAGAAGGAAAAATTTGAACAAATCAATCCCTTTAAAAAAAATAATATGCATACTCGATTGTTATTGTACTGCCTACATATAAAGATTAAAAAAACTTAGTGTATTGATATGTTGCTTAGCTGACAAGCTCAAGTTTCCAACCAATGGTCTGGACACTTGATGTCTTGTGATCAAAATTTAAAATAGTTACACCAAATTTCAATGCTCCAAACATACACATCATTGCATTCAATGACAATTGAGCTAGATACTTCTTCCCAGCTAGAGCCTACCATATTAAACATAGTACAAATATCGAGATTAAATTTGAATTACTAATAATTTGAATGATATTATTGCAAGGAAACAGATAAGATCATGGAGATCACCTGAAATAGAATCTAGGATTACCCAGGAAAAACACTGATCCAGAATGAACCATGGGAGAAAAATATGCTCAAAAATCAAATTGCTTTGAATACCTAGAAACCAAAGCCAAATCATAATTCTCTTTGTTCTAGTTCCAACTTCGCTTGAATCACCTCAATTTGACATTGTATGCGAAATTTATCATATTCTAAAGTTTTTTGAAAACAACTAAAAAATCAACCAAAGCCAAATCATAATTCTCTTTGTTCTAGTTCCAACTTCGCTTGAATCACCTCAATTTGACATTGTATGCGAAATTTATCATATTCTAAAGTTTTTTTGAAAACAACTAAAAAATCAACAGGGTTAAACTGGGATGCTGACTAGGCAGAGTGACATCATGCTGACAAGGTATAGATTACAATGGACCAATCTTGTGCTGCCAAGTGGCAACGTGATACAACTATATATGTCGAGTTTTAATTGGTTGGTTGTGTTGATGTGTGCCAATCATGAGGCGCTAGTGGACCAACCAAGCGAGGTTCGACCCCACAACCTTTGTCCAAATAACCGGGTGCTCTACCGTTTTACCATGTCGTGGTTAATCTTAACCATATAGCCAAGAGAAATTCATTTAACGTGATCGACGGAGAAGTTTGGGAGAGGGGGCAGGGCACATGGCCCCAATCCCTGATTATTCAGCACCGATGCGACCGTAGTTCACGGGTAGTGGGGACGGGTGGTTAGGCTGCCGCCCTGGTCATACTATATACCCCATTCCCATAGGCAGAGGCAAAAGCGAAGGGCAGGGTAGTTAGCCTTGACACCAGGTTCTACGCGAACCCACATACAACCAATGGTGGGAGGCACCAGAAGCTGTGGGGGAGGTTGGTTATCCCAACCCCAAGTCCCATTTGTAATGATATAACTGTCTGTGGGAGTTACGTCGAGAGGGCAGGCATGTAGCCCGACCACCAGACTTATTGGTGCCCACATAGCCCATGCCAGTGTGATGTGGGAGGGATTAGCAGAGGGGTGGGTGCGTAGCCCGACTCCTAGCCACATGGAGCCCACGTACCCGAGAGCGAGGCTAAAAGTTTTGTGCTAAGGAATATTGGCACATTTAAAAAATGCAACAACACCAATTGTATCAGGAATCCTGTCAGTCGCAGGTGAATTTTCCGCTCAACAGTCTGCCAAAAGGTGGAATCCGTTGCTTTGTTAAACACTTTTTTCAAATTTGGAGGACATATAGCGAGGAAATGGAAAAAGAGGCCTAACTTGGTCGTTCTTCAATTTTTTTTAAGCCCAAGAAGAACCTAGATAGGGTTTTTTAGGTCTTATAAACACAATGATAACATTATTTTTATGATTTGAGCATTGTATGTTGGATACTTACTATAGCCAAGTCCTTTTGTGTTGTAGACAAAGATTTTTTGTGGCTTTTTGAAGTCACATGGAGATCATTTTGAGCGCGGAAATAGCCTAGACAAGGGTTTTCAAGCATTCAGATGTAACTACAACATCGATTTCTCCATTAGAGTAGCCATTTTCAGTCTGATTGTGAAAAAAATTCAATTTCAACACTTCATGATGAATTGATGAGATTTATGCTTTTGATCTCAGAATGAGTACAAGGACTTATTACCAAATTTTGTGAGAGAGTCCTTTTTCCTTTTGACAAAATCATTTTCTTTTTTGTTGGGTCAACTTGTGAGTGAGATTTCTCTGAAAGAGAACATTTCTTTGTAGGAGAAACTTGAAGTGTCACTCTAGAAGGAAGTTTACTCTACGAGTCAAAAAATTGATATGTACTCTTTTTATTGTTGAGATCAATAAGGTAGCCTAGCCATTGGAGTAGGGCATGGAGACGTATCCCACAAGGGGTGAAATTCATTATCACATGGTTATTCATTTTTACCATGTTAGATTGCATGTGATTGTATTTCATCTTTAAGTTCATTGAAAACTAACTCTTCACCTTTGAATAAGTTACAATCTATGTGAATTTTCAGAAACCCATATTTATCTAATTTGCAAAGTGTCAGAGGACGATCAAAGTTTCATTTTCAGATCAAACACTAGGAAAAATAAGAATGGAGCCTAATATGATGTTTCTAGCCCTGGAATTGTATGCATTTAGCATTTTAATTACAAAGCACAGGTATAAGGTCATCACCATTGCACCAATTACGCAAATAATACTTCCCAAGACCTTTGATATCCCTCTAAGGCTCCTAATCTTGAAATTTTCATATTTGAAAAAACCATAATTAAACAAGTTGCATGAGCATGGGATTACATATTTTATGGAAAATAATAGACCCAACTTGGTTTTTCTTGCAGGAATTTTTGTTTAGCAGTTTTTTTAATATTTTTTAATAGTTATTGAGATCATACTTCTACCTCATTATAATGGCCATCACAAAAGTGACTACTGGGATTAAATTTGTTGTTGTTGTTGTAAAAGTGGAATTAGTATAGTTCAGTCTCACGAAGTAAATTTTTTTATTGATTGTAATTTAGCATGATAGGAAAAAGAAAAAAATGGATGAGTTCAACCCTTGTGCATGATTTGTAAATCTAAAAGAAATGCATACAATTAATAGCAATAATAATATGATTAAAATCTATACTTACCCACTGAATGCGAGAGAATATCTGAAAAAGGATCGACAATGTAATAGTTGGCCTATGTTTTCTGCAACAATGATATATCCTTCTTTGAGAGGATCAACAACAATTGAGTGCGGAAATAATTGCATTCCATTATTTGAGAAGATCATGTGAATGATTTATCCTGCATACAACAACTGTAAATCCCACAACCAACAACTGTCATGTACCAGTCACTAGCAATTAGCACATTGGACGGCTTCAAATCGTGATATTAAGTTTTATGTATTCCCCCAAGTGGAAGGTTTTTACACACATGCCATTTGCACTAACAACTTCTCAAAGTTAGGAGAGTTTATTGGTGAGACTAGGACAAAGGGTTTTAAGCCTAAATAAGACATTAAATTTTTGTCCAATTATTTTTTATTTTTTTTAAATATAATAAAAAATACTTTATTTATTTATAAAGTTTAACATTAGGCTTTGCATAAGTCAAATCTAA
>APFE030912022.1:142450-173026 GCA_000404065.3 Pinus taeda | reverse complement strand
TTCGGGTCCTGAACTTCCGGAGCCGTTTTGAGGCCCTAAACGACGTTTTCTGGGAAATCTGGGGGCAACATGGGTCCATGGACCGATGTGTCCCTTCCCAAAGTGGTAATTCTCAGATAGATCTTTCTAACGAGCTATCATACGCATCAAACAGAGATTGTATTCCAAAGTTACGACCCCGGGAAATTGATGTACCAATTTACCCAAAACGGGGCCCACAATTTGGCGTTTCATCTTCTAGGGTTAGGTTTTGGAATGTGAAGGGTTTTCCATTGTTTCTCAACAATAAATAGGCCTTCGAGCCTCATTGTAACACAGTTCAGAACAGTTCAAAGGCATGTAGCCGCCACATCTCTTCTCAGAGATAAGCTACCATCGCCCTCGCTGGTTTATTTCCATTTCTGGTTGTAAGCATATTTGGGTATTTTCCATTAATGAAATGAAGCATTATTTCTGCTGCATCTTTGTGTTTATGGTTATCTCTGTATTTTATTGCATTCCTGTTTAAATCCGGATCACTGAGTGGTGGAATGAATGTTGCCATGACATCGTACAAGTTCTGGGACACCTGCCAAGAGTGCGGAGCTCTTGTGGGAGCTTGTTGGGCATAATGTACCAAGCACATCACCATCATCGCAAAAGTGGATCGCTAGTAGTCTCTGAACATCAATGAAGATCTGTGGAGTGTTGTCTGCTGTTGTGGAGGCCAATGGTTCTCTATGCACACCCTATATGTGCCAATGTAGACCTCTACGGGTTAGGATCCTCTATTGGGAGACCAAACCCAAATGGAAACCACCTGTAATCCTGCATAACATCTAATGTGTCCCCCAGGCTTCTAGTACAACCAGTGATTAAAATAATCGGGTGAAAGAGTTTACAAATCGTGGATAACAAAGTAGGCACTTCAAAATGGCATGCCCTTCCATAATGGGCTTTGGCATGTGCTAGTGCCTCCAAGCTCCAAAGGGAGTTAACCAAGTACGTTATTAGGTGGTTTCATCCCTTAAAGGGGATAGTATATCAAAGGTACATCCCTCTAATGGGGGTGACAAGTGATAAGTGGAATAGAATAGGGAATGAGAGGGGCAACCCTGGGCCACCTATTGCGGCATAACGGTAGCTAGATAAGGGGAAGCCCACACCTGTGTATGTAATGTGTAGGAGGGAGCAATCGTGGTACATGATGTGCCCCGTCCTTGATTTTTACACCCTTCTTTATATGCCTTTTACCTTTTATGAATTTTTTTTAATTAATTGCTCGGGGCTCAAAGGATAAGTGCATGATGTACAAGATATAGCAGTGATTACCCCCTTTTAGGTAGGGCAATACATTTCCCTCCAGGGGTTGGGACAATCATGGGTTCTTTTGTAACATCCTTCTTATGACATGGTTAAGATGTCCAGGGATGCTAGCAATGTCCAAAGGGGAAATTTACGAAAGAATGAATATACATGAATCATATGTAGGAGTCGCTAGGGTGAAATTAAAGGTGCCTAGAAAAATGCTTGCTTCACCCTACAAGCATCGACCTTAAAATTCAATGAAGAACTAGGGCTTCATTCTTCCAATGGAGTCGCCAATAATGATATCTCAATTTGTCGTCTGGGGAACAAAACACATGTTTCGTGTCCCCTGCAACGATGCCAGAAATCTTACCACTCAAACCAGCAAGGGACCTAAAATGGGTTCCTAAGAGGACAATAGTGGAGGTTTAGCCCATTGTCACCACAGTTAAGTCTCCCTGCTCTTTACGGACTTTCACCGATGGGTGGAGTCCCAATAGTGTAGGGATCACTTGTAAAGTATATGTCAATGGATAGGTGGAAAGTGACCCTGGAAACCCTTTACCAAGGATGGAGTGAAGAATGGAACTTGCTTGCTCTTTAAGCAAGGGACTTGGTCCTCCAGGGGTAAGGGGTGAGGATTGGAGGGTTGAGGGAGAAGGAATAGGCTTATAGACGAGGTTCTCAATTCCTATAATCCTTGGGAAACTTGGATTCCCAAATGGTCCTTGACAAATAATCTTTATTGAGAAGTGGGACCACACAAGACCAAGTGAACCCAGTCCAGGTTTGGGGATGGAATGTAGCAACCAATGATGTTCCTATCCTAGACAAGGTGAAATGAAAAGACCAACAAGAATATTTACTTCAAAAGGCTGAATTGATTCTGCTGAGGTCTAGCCTTGGGGATGCCTAGGCAAAATTCGATCCTAGAGCTAGGGCTTGGGATTCCTGGAGATTCCATGTTAGAATGGCCTCAAATTTGGAGGACAAGGAGGGGACCCACCAACACAGTAGCCTGTAGGAGATCGATGTTTTTCCTTGGCTCAATTTCCGAGAAATTGATGCCCTAGGTGACCTTTGAGAGCTAGACCTGGGAAAAAGTGATAAAAGGTGAAAAAGGTGATGAACACCCTTTTTAGGGATCAGTGCCTAATTCACTTGGGGATATGGAGTCAAGGAGGATGATGAGTAAGAACTTGGTTTCTTGATTAAGCAAGCCCAGAAAGTCAGCTTCATCCAATGTTGAGAGAAAGAAAACAAAAGTGACCTTCAAGCATTTATACTTCAAAGCAAACGACGCAAGCTTCTCGACACAAATAATCTCTAGGACATTTCATTCATATAACATTGGCCCATACATTAAATTAGCTGAAACATGCTCAATTCCATATTTAAATCATGCAGCAACTAGCCCTAATTTTAGCAATATGCAGCAACAAGAATAATAACATCAAAATTTATTTACAACATTATAGAGTATATCCAACTAGCATTTTGTTTGCAAGACAAAGCTCCAAGACAAGAAAAATAGCCCAAATCCATACGTCAAAATTCATCCATCTCCAAAAAAATATCCTCCAAGGAAAAATGTGAAGTTCTCTATGATTAGAGAGATCCCAAGTCAAGTGATGATCCAAATGAATGTATCTAACATCAATATATAGCCTCCTAAGGAGTTTGAATTAGCCTATAATAATGATAAAATAATGTGCAAATAAAACCTCTATTGGTGACAAGCCCACCAAACTAGCTCACAAGTGTAAAAATAAGCCTCATAACAAGCCAAATAATAATATGTACATGTCATGGGCCCTCCAAGAGCCTAACAATGTCCTGAAGTACCATACTGAGGAATAAATTCCTCGGAATATGATGGACAAGGGGGTGGCCCCTTGTTCTCCAAGTAGTAGACTTGTGGTGCTCCCAGTGGGTCTGAGGGCACATAAATGACCCCATGGGTCTCCATATGAATTGGAGATGCCTGTAGATCCTCTGCAATGGTCTTAGTGGTGGAATGAATGCTGCCATGACATCGTACAAGTCTTGGGACACCTACCAAGAGTGTGGGGTTCCTATGGGGGCCTGCTGGGCAGAGTGTACCAAGCACATCACCATCATCCCAAAAGTAAATCGCTAGTAGTCTTTAAACATCGATGAAGATCCATGGAGTGTTGTTTGTTGTTGTGGAAGCCAATGGATCTCTATGCACACCCTATATGTACCAATGTAGACCTCTAGGGGTTAGGATCATGTATAGGGAGACCAAACCCAAATGGAAACCACCTGTAATCTTGCATAAGATCCAATGTGTCCCCTAGGCTTCCATTACAACCAATCATTAAAATAATCGGGTAAAAGAATTTACAAATCATGGATAACAAAGTGGGCACTTCAAAATGTCATGCCCTTCTGTAGTGGCCTTTGGTATGTGCTAGTGCCTCCAAGCTCCAAAGCGTGTTAACCAAGTACCTTATTAGGTGGTTTCAGCCTTTAAAGACGATAATATGTCAAAGGTACACCCCTCTAATGGGGGTGGCAAGTGATAAATAAGTGGAATGGAATACAAAATGAGAGGGGCAACCTTGGGCCACATATTGAGGCATAGGGGTAGCTAGATAAGGGGAAGCCCACATCTAGGTATGTAATGTGTAGGAGGGAGCAATCGTGGTACATGAGGTGCCTTGGCCTTGATTTTTACACCCTTTTTTATATGCCTTTTGCCTTTTATGAATTTTCTTTAATTAACTGCTCGGGGCTCAAAGAACAAGGGCATGTTGTGCAAGATATAATAGTGATTACCCTCTTTTAGGTAGGGCAATACATTGCCCTCCAAGAGTTGGGACAATCATGGGTTCCTAAATGATAAAGAAGGCTCATATAGGGCCTATGGAACCAGGGTGATGACCATGGATTAGGGTAGAGCTCATGTATTAGCTTTTGCCCACGTGCTAATTATTTTTGTCCCGACCATCTTTTGCATTTTGTGGTACAGTTCCCTGATAAATGTGGTCAAATATGCTTTTTTTCTTTTTTTTTGGCTGCTTCAACACCCGGGGCATCTTTCTAGGCCTGGCCTAAGGTGGGGGCAAGGGGATAGGGAGGCTGGCCCTATGTGGACCCAAAATGGAAATGTGGACCCAGGTGGGAGAAATGATGAATGGTGGTAAAAGTGAGTGGAAAGGGAGTGATATATGCGGATAAAGGAGTGGGACCATGCACCCAAAGTCAGGGTTTCCCAAGTAGTACCGCCCTAGAACCAAATGGTCAATAAAGGAGATCCCACAAGACTAAGATCCAAGGGTAACATCCAAAAAAGATCAAGGGGACAAGAGCACAAACTAAACCCGCCCTTTCCGACAAATACCCCATCAATCCATACCCAAAAGTATCCATGATAAGTAAACCCAATTCTCAATTACCAAATGAGAAAACATACCTTTAGATTCAGGAGGCCCACCCTCAAACATACGATCAATACATGGGTGAGGGACCACATGGCTGGCTCAAGTGGTAGAGAAATGGCACAACGAGCTAGTAAGAGGCTGCAAGGGGCTGTTGGCTGCCAGCTGAGGTTCTCATGGAGAAAAATTTATCTTGGGGATATCACCCACGAAGTGGTGGGTAACAGGGCCGACTTGTCATCTTCCTCTTGGTCGACTTATCAAACACAAAATAGAAAATTCCTTTAACCAATTTGAAATTGCCTTTGAAGAATAATGGTTTCTCCTTGGGGTAGTTGGGCTTCTCCTTGGGCAAATTCATCCTATAGCTGCCAATTTTAACGATTGGAAGAACACTTGTTTTCTCATCTTGTCGTTCATGGGAAAACTCGCGGCCCTATTTCTCCAGATATGGTCAATAGACAAGCAACGGAGGCAAAAATACAGATTTTCCTTAAAAAAAATCAACAAGAAAACCTCTATCTTCTGGATCCAAGGCATGGATCTAGTGGAAAATGTGAAGAAAAGCATCCATAACGAATTGGTTATCCATGCAAAATTTCAATGCTTGTTATATGAAGGGAAACTTTTACAAGATTCTTCTTAGATGAATGATTATGGCATCGAAAAGAAGTGGAGTGGAGATTTAGTATTTCCCGTAATACTAAATCTGAGGCTGAGTGGAGCTTTAGGCTCTAGAAACCCTTATGGATTAGTCTCATTCAAGTATGCGGTAAAAGGGCAGGCTTCCACTCCTGCAAATCAAATCCAAAATTTGTCAGGACCCTAAGTTGTTGAACAAATGGTCCAAGCTCCAACCATGGAAGTTAAAAACAAAGAGGTCAACTTGCTTTTTTTGATCTACAATCCATGGCTATAATATGCAAGTTTAATGGTTTTTGTCCAAGATCTGAAGATTTACACCAGTGAGTCTTTTCTTCCTGGACACCTAACTACAACATTTACTTATGTTCCAAAGGTTTCTTCATAGTGGAATTTGAAACACATAAAGAACTAGAGAAAGTCCTAAATGGCGAGCCATGGTTCTGGGTTAGGGCAGGACTCTTTATTATCTCATGGTTCTCGGATTTCGATTCCACAAGTATGGTGGTCACAACAATGTGCGTTTGGGTGAGATTACCAAACCTCCCTCTCCCTTTCTAGCACCATCAGGTACTAGAAGATATTGGAAATACTTTGGGAAAGTTCAAAAAATGGATCGAGACAGAATAGAAAAAGGTATCTTCACTTTTGCTAGAATCTGTGCAGAGAAGGACCTTAGTAAAGGTCTACCAGATTGAATTCATCTGAAACATAAAAACTTTCAATGGACCCAAGTCTTAAATTATGAGAACGCGGCATTTAGATGTCAAATGTGTTTTCAAACTAGACATTTGCACAACACTTGCCCGCAGGCAAAAAAGACCCCAAAAAAGAAAAAGAGGCAGGTCTGTAAGCCAAAGGGATGGCAAATACCTAGTCCTGCCCTTTCGAAAGAAGAAGAAGAGAATGGGGCGGGAAACCCAACTCAGGAACCACATGCACAACATGGTAACAAGGCAGATGGAGGGGGCAGGGACCAGTTAAGAAATGCAACACACATTCAAAAGGATATTGAACTAGTAGAGATCAAAGCAACAAAGCAGCAAAAAGAGGAATCACTCAACAAATTGGGGATAGGGGTATAAAGAGAACACACGTATCTAAGAGCTTAGACTCAGACAAAGAAGTCCCTGTGTAGACAGCTGAAAATGAATTATCCATAGTAACAATTGGACCCAACCAAGGAGTTTGGCAAAAGGTTCAGAAAAAAGAAAGGAAAAAAGGGGAAGTTAATTGATTTTTATCACACTTAACTTAGCAAGCTTTATGTAGTTTTTTATTTGTTTTCTTTTTATTGCTCATTAGCCAAAAAGTTGACATCATTGAATGCTTAACAGCATCTCCAGAATATAATTTTGTTCTTTGTTTTTCAGGTTGAATAAAATTACGATTTTTCCTCAAAAAAATTAATTGACTTTAATTATTGTACTTTTCCTAAATTGAACTTAGGAAAGAAGACATAAATCACTAGAAGAGGCAAATAATGTCTTCCACACGCTAAAACACCAAGCTATTGTAGAAGACCTTCCGATGCTACTCACATCAACAACAAGTCTTACAATCGTACAAACATAACCATATAGACCATACAGACAAGTCATACAGTTGTATAGCAAGTCGCTTACTTCAGGGTGATTTATTGACCATGCAGTAAGTGGTTTTCAGAATACTATGGAGGTTCCCTTGTAAGTTTTACAAAGGAATGAAAAGTTGAATTTGAAGGAGAAATTACTTGTGTGTGGAAATGCTTTTATGCTTCCATTATTTAACTTCCAGCTATTGTGTGATTGGTGCTATGGTATGAATTTAATTTCTGCATTGATTAAGTTCAGCAATTTACTTGCTTACTTGAGTTCATAAGGGCATGAATACTATGGAGGTTCCCTTGTAAGTTCTACAAAGGAATGAAAAGTTGAATTTGAAGGAGAAATTACTTGTGTGTGAAAATGTTTTTATGCTTCCATTATTTAACTTCCAGCTATTGTGTGATTGGTGCTATGGTATGAATTTAATTTCTGCATTGATTAAGTTCAGCAATTTACTTGTTTAGTTGAGTTCATAAGGGCATTAGTCATCCAGGTTCGGAATTTTCACATCAACTCCCAACTGCCCCTTTTGTGGACACCTTGAGAACTCCAAACATTTGTACCTATGATGACTAATGCTTTTGTGTCTATGATGACTCAATGTGGACCTCAATCACTCAAAAGCCAGCTCCTCCTCACCTTTATTTCATGGAAGGCATGGAGGTTTCCCTTTTAAGGGAGGTCATTGAGCTTCAAACAAGATGGTGACTCATTAGAATTGAAGTCTTATTTCTTATTGGAAAGAAAAGGAATGCTTCTAGGATTGATTAGACCACCATGTATAGTGTTCCTCTCATGTTGATAGCCCATTAATTTATGCTAATCTCTTTATGCAGATTCTAAAAAGTGGAGCTACACCTAGTGCATTTGCAATAGTTGTTGGAGTATTGTGGGGGAGCTCTTTGCACTGTGAGCAATAAGACCTCCTGCACTATTCCCATGCTCCAGGCAATCACATGTCCATGATTGGAGGTTGGGGAAAAGAGTTGGTCGAGTAATGTGAGAAAGGCATGAGCAATGCCATAGCCAATATCGTAGCCCTGCCCCATGGCCTTTGAATGAAAAAAGTAATGTGGGAAAGGCATGAGCAATGCCATAGCTGATCTCGTAGCCCTACCCCATGGCCATTGAAGGAAAAGTTCTTGATTCTTGTCCTTGCTATCTTGAAGAATGAGAAGTTACTAGAGAATGATGGTTGGAGTCATGCTAAGCTATCCAATAATGAGTAGGGGCCCGCCCAAATGAAAAAAATGATTATCCTTGAGATGTGAGTCTGATCGTCTTGATTTTTATAAAATTGTGTAATTGCCTTTTTTTGTACCTTAATGGAAAAACCCTATGGATGATTTTTTTAAATGCCAATTGGCTATAAAGGCAGTTGCTTTACTTCTTATTGTCTTCTTCTCAAGCTAGAAATCAATGGTGAAGTGGTTAGCTACTTAGCCTGCAAGAATCCAAATTGGACAGCTCACAGACTATATTTATGTTTGTCTGAAAAGAGAAAAATAAAGAAATATACTTCTATTTCTATTAACGGAATATTATGTACAAATCAACAGATATGCCACCGCCATGAGGCAGAATCTAAAGTAATTTAATAAGCCCCTATCATTAAAGACTTCAACCAGATTTCTATTTAAAAAAGGCATAACCCTTGTGGTAAAGCAATGCAGCAGCAAGTGCCACTGCAAAGGGTTTCAGTGTATGAGGTACAGGTTTGAAACCCATCAACAACCTGTTTTCCAGTTTACCGCTTTTGTGCAAGATCAATGCAATGCAAAAAGCATGAATTTCAGATATTGACTTTCTTGAAGTTGATGCCAAAGCAGACATGTTCATCTCATTGCTTACATAGGAAGGGGCATGAGCACTCTTACTTTGGAAATAGAAGATGCATACGCATTTGGAGCTCTGACTTGGTTTTCAGAGGAAAACTTATCTTAAGCATCAATCTCACATTTGTAAAATTATTATTGGGTTTCATTCAAGGCAGTAATTTGACGTCCCACAGGATGTATTTGTGGTTTCAACGGTATTTGACGATTGTCATTAAATGTGAAACAGAGAGTTCCTGACCTGATAAAATTAGAAAATTGTAGATTTGAGTCTTGACAGGTCTACATATACATAGACCCTCAAATTTCCTTTCCGCAGGTTGAATCTTAAATTAATTGTGTAAGGTGCACTAGTGGAATGGTACACTACTAGAGGAATGGCACGGAAAGTACTTGTATTTAAGACTGGATGTTCACCTCCCCTGCAATAGTAGAGTAATGGCTTCCCTGGTTGCCACTTGCAAGTTGGAAAGGAGTTGGAAATCCTTTACAGGGCAATGCATCTTCAATTGATTGCTTACATTGAAGTTGAATGGCTTCGAGGGTACTTGTATTTGGGACTGGCATTTCACCTCCCCTGCAATAATAGAATAATGGCTTCCCTGGTCACCACTTAGTGCTACCAATTTGCAAGTTGGAAAGGAGTTGGAAATCCTTTAGAGGCACGGTGTTGTCAGTTTAAACGCTTTTACAATAATCGACCACCTCCATAATGCACATCATCCCGACAGAGTACCACCCAATAGAAAGAGGAACCTAGGGTTTTGGGTTTCGTCAAGTTACGTTTGTTCCACAGGTCAGCTGTTCAAATCCATGGAGATGATGAATCCAAGGTGTCAAATAAAAATAACCATGGAGATGCTCAATCGAAGATGTTAAATAGACGTAACCATTAGGAAGGTGCTGGAGGGGAGGATTGTTGTATAGCTTTACAGCAATGTAGTGCCTAAAATGGCTGAGATTTTGAGAGCTCTTCATTAGAGAAAAAGACATTGACCCATTCCAGCTTACCATAAAGTAAGTTGACCTCTTTAAGGGCGATTGGTCAGTTGAGTGTGCATTTGTATAATTACTCACACAGTTAGAAGCTTGATTTGTATTTTTTAAGCAGCTTTGGCCCTTCTTGGTTTTCCAAAGGAAAAAAGTAGAGAACAGAGGGCTATGGAAGCTTCAAAAAAACTCTCTATACCATGATTTTTAAGATTACAAATAAAATTAAGCATTCTTTGTTTCTTCCACGCACGATGAGAATGTGTTGATAGAGCAAAAAGCATTTTGGCAATGAGAATGTGTTGATAGAGCAAAAAGCATTTTGGCAATTTTTATAGGCATGGATATCTATTCCTTGTACAAAGTAATATATTGATCACTATACCAGTACGTATTCAGATTCCAGATCAGTGAGGATCCGTGGGGCGTCACTCTGCCACACGAGATCTCAGCAGCAGTTCCGTCTCAAATCCGTTCCTAGGAGACAAACTAGGTCCTCCAGCATTCAGCAGCGTGTGAACCCCTAGGATATGATTTAGGATATGATTTAGTGGACAGTCTGCACTTGCCATCGGCTCTTCATCGGGCCAGCAGACTTTGTTGAGTTTCTTCAGTGTTATTCATTCAGCCTCAAATGTTAGGAGAGATGGGTCTGATCCTCAGACCTATTATCTCCTGGATCTTCTCTGCTAGAGCCAGATGTTGATTTACTTCATGCATTGTATCTTTTATATGAGACCGCTTGGTTTTCCGGCTTTGTATATACATCAGTGTACTCAACAGTCCCTTTGACCTCATTAGTTGGACATAAATATAATTATCTCATCTTATCTAATCTATAGATGCAAATTTTCAGTGGATTGGTAAAAACCCAGTGTTATGACTACTCAGCAACCAATTTAAAATTCAGGGTATTGTTATCATAGATGTAAAAGTTAGGATGAAATGGTGGTTTTTAATTTCATTTTCATGACCTCACTATTTCTAACTTTAATGGCCTGTAATGAAAAAGGTTATACTGCCTCGTTACCTATTGAGTTCCTCTCTGTTTGGCTCGTTAATATTTGTCATCAAACGAATAGAGTTGCGAGAAATAAAGGTATGAACTGACAATAGATCCTTCTGTTACGTCCCACTTATTATTTTTCAATGGAAATGGGAATCTCTGGACAGATAAGAACATACGCCAGTTGGGCATTTGGGTACTTACAATTGCATCATTTTCGCCATTAATAGACCATTTGGTGATGTCCCCTTGATGAATAACTAGCGTGCAGGAATCCCTCAATTTGTACGTGACAGTCTCCGCATCGTCGCTAGATCCACCTGCCATCTTGATAGCCTGTACAATAGCAGAAGAATGGAGCTGGTTGAGTTGGTTATTAGGTATCTGCCAATTTGTCGGATTCTTGTAGGGATTCCAGGGATGAGAAAAGATCGTAGGCCTAGATGAATCTGCTACTATCGTTTTATGGCGGACCCACATGGCATGCTGGCCAGTATTCTCGGTTTCGGTGCCAAACGGTCCAACAGAATCAGTAGCAACGGCACATTTGGTTGTTTTGTAATACGATCGATGTCCCCAATGGTGGAAGGCTGTTGCCTTTTGCATTCTATGACAGCGCAGGTAACTTAGAGAATTCATGGTGTGTTTTCCGGGCCGTTTTCCAGCACACGAAATGACAAAATCATGAGATAGAATGACAGCTAACATTGAAAAATTATGGTTTCAGTTAAGTTTATGGTTTTAGTATTTATTGATATCAAAACAGGCTAGAAAGGTAAGAGTTATGGAATTGGAAAATGATTAAAGTTTTTTTTGGATTCTTAGTTTATTTAATGATATTAGATGGGTGTGAATTGTGGGCTAGCAGCTTTTCGTATCAAAATGGAAATCAATTGAGAAAATTCAAAAACGTTTGATCATGAGCAAGTTCAAAATAAAAAGTTCAGTACCTTATGAGATAATGTTGAGTGAAACAGTAGCAACTTCCATTGAAACAATTGCTATAGCAGCTCATAAGATATCTAAGAAGAATTGAGCAAATTAGAGTAGGTAGATGTCCTAATGTTACTTCAATGAAGGCATGAGTGAAAGAAGAAAACATGGATGAAACAAAACTACACAGGGATGCAAAAATGGAATATCTACATCAATACCTGTCCCACAAATAGCAAGGAGCTAAAGGATTTTGTTATGGAGAAGTTTCGTAAAAAGGTATGGGAAAAAGAGTTGGGTAGAAAGAAGAAATATTGCATTGAGGAATTCAATATTACATTGAAGAATGCAACCCTACGTGTGATCTACAACAAAAAGAGTGCATTGGGGCTAGCATTTCATGGAGGGAAAAGGTTCTTATTGCTCAATTAAGGACCAACTCACATCAACTTCGGTGTGAAACAAGTGGAAAAGGCCTAAAGAAGCTTGGAAAGAACCGGTGTGTACATTTTGCACGTCTGGCGCTGTGGAATCGCAAAAACATTTCATTTTGGAATGTGATGCATTCAAAAGCATCAGAGAAAGTTATGAGAACTTGTTAGCATCAGTTTCTTGCATTGTCTTTTTAGCTAAAAAATTGTTGGAAGGTTGGACCAGCGCATTATTAATTTGAATCGGATTGAATTGATAAAAGCGAAAAACAGAGAACTAATGTTTTCATAGACTATTTTTAGTCTCTTGGACCTTAAAATATCATTTCATTTCATTTCATAATTATATTCACATTATGGTGTGAAAATAAAAGTTGGTAATTTAAAACTAGTACAATTTAATGTTAATAGGGTTGATATATAACAAACAAACAAAAAAATATTTCAACAAAAAAATTATTGCGACACAAAGAATGTCTTATTAATGCAAGCATTTATTTGATTAATCATGTATAAAAAGACTATGGGTCAAATTTAACTTGAGGGAAAAATGGAATTACAAATCTTATTGTAAAATGGACCCTTTTACTAAATAAAATTTGCTTATATATAAATGAATGTTATAAATAATGATGAGGAACTTATTAGAATTGGAATAATCTCTAATCCCTAGGAAATTGGTGGGGGGAGCCACTTGGCACGAATCTAATTTCTAAAATCTATTAAAAGTAATGGACCATTTTGCAACATAGAATTTACTTGTATATATAAATTAATGTTATAAATAATAATGAGAAACTTATCATGGAAGAGCTTATTACAATTGGAAGAATTTCAAACTCTAGGAAATTGGTGGCGGGGAGCCACTTGGCATGAATCCAATTTTTTTAATTTATTAAAAGTCAACGCAACATCTGTAACACACTACAACCCTTGATAAGCATTCAGACTAAGCATATGTTGAGCATATTCCCTTGAGAATCATTCTAGGTCATCAATTAAAAATAAAAATAAAAAGTCAAGAGATCATCATCCACCTTAAGTTGAAATAAGAAGCTTTAGGCAAAAATGTCTCATTTGTGTTTTGTATAGTTAAAGAAATGAAATGAAATGATATTTTAATGTCCACGAGACTAAAAATAGTCTATGGGACCATTAGTTCCCTATTTTTCGCCTTTTGCAATTCAATCCTTTTCTTATTCAAATTGATGATGAGTTGGCCCAACCTTCCAACAATCCCTTCGTTGAAAAGACAATGCCAAGAAATCGATGCTAACATATTCCCATAAGTTTCTCTAATGTCTTTGAATGCAACACATTCCAAAATGAAATGTTTTTCTGATTCCACTGCCCTAGACATGCAAATGTACGCACTCGTTCTTCCCAGGCTTCTTTAGTCCTTTTTCCCGTCCTATTACACACTGAAGTTGATGCGAGTTGGTTTTTAATTGATCAATAAGAACCTTTGCCCTCCACAGAATGTTAGCTCCAATGAACTCTTTTTGTTGTAGATCACACGTAAGGTTGAACTCCTAAATGTAGTACTTCTTTTTTCTACCCAACTCTTTTCCCCATACCTGTTTACGAAACTTCTCCATAACAAAATTATTTAGCTCCTTGTTGTTTGTGGGGTAGGAATTGAGGTAGATATTCCATTTTTGCATCCGTGTGTAGTTTTGTTTCATCCATGTTTTCTTTCTTTCACTAATGTCTTCATTGAAGATAACATTAGGACATCTACCTACTCCCATTTGCTCAATTATTTTTAGATATCTTATGAGTTGCACCATAGCAATTGCTTTGATGGGAGTTGCTCATGTTTCACTCAACATTATCTCATAAGGTACCAAACTTTTTATTTTGAACTTGCTTATGATCAAGTTTTTTTGGATTTTCTCAATTTTTTTCCATTTTGAGATGGGGGTGTTGCTAGCCCATAATTTACACCCATATAGCATCACTGGAAAAACTAGGAGTCCAAAAATCACTTTAGTCATTTTCCAATCCCATAACTCTGCCTCTCTACATTTGTTTTGAAGAGCGTATAATGCTTTCCACCCTCCTAAAATTATCTTCTTTCTGTAGTCCTCCCAATTAAGTTTGTTGTTGAAATCAATCCCAAGTACTTGTACTCATTTCTTCTTCAAGAATGTTGCCTTCAAAGAAGAACGTATGTTGGCTCTGCTTCCTTTTATTAGAGAAAATCATTATTTTGGTCTTGGTAGTATTGACTTGCATCCCCACTACTCTAAAAAAATGCTTAAGGGCATATAGGTGCATTTGCAATCCATGGGCTTATTTACAAATCAATAAAAGATCATTAGCATATAAAAGAAGCTTTATCATAAACTCCGCCAACCAAACAACATCTCCACCTTGCAAACTTAGCCACTCTTCTAGTTTATCAATATATAAACCAAAAAGAGAAGGGGATAGAAGGAAACCTTGTTTGACTCCAATGTTGCTTCTATAAAGTCTATGGATGACGACTCTATAATGCAAATTAATTTCAAGTTCTTCCATTCTACGCCACAACTTATCTCTAGGAACTGTGTCAAATGCCTTTTTGAAGTCAACAAAGTAGCAGAATACTTCTTTTTTGTCCTCCCAAACCTTTTCGACAATGTGTCTCAATGTGATACCATGATCCACTATAGAATGATTCGGCTTAAAACCCATTTGTCCTCTTGCCTTATTTTCTTTTACTTCTGCCCACTTACTGATTCTATTTTCTACCATGTTGTTGAAAACCTTTGCAAACAAAGGATTGATCATAATGGTTCTATAGTTAGAAGGATTATTAATGTCTCCACTTTTAAAAAGGGGTATTGCTATACTAGTTGTCTTGTCTCTTGGGAATCCTTGTTGATTGATGTTGTTGAATATTTCCATGATGTGCAGTGCAAGAGTGTTCATTCCCTATTTTAGATACTCTTCTTGAAGTTCAACTGAGTCCTTTGCATTTCCTGTTTTCAGCTTCTTAATTCCAATCTCCACCTCCTGTAACGTGAAGAGTTATGTAGTTGTGTTGATCTTGGAAGGAGGCTCTGCCTCTGATTCTTTCTCATAGAGTTTCTTTGCATATTCAAACCATTGGTTGGTTGTAATATTATTTTCAATTTTCTTCTTCCTTGGTTGAAATTCCTGCCAAAAAAGCTTTGGGTTATTCTTTCTTATCTATATTAACTCTTCTCGCCTTGTTTGCATGACCTCATCTTTTTTCCTTTTTAGTATCTGCTTATATAACTTTACATGCATCTTTTCCTTGCCTACCTTTTTCAAGGTTCTCCTTGCCATTTTTCATTCCTTGTCAAACCAAACATTTACCGGAAAACAATTTTATTCTAATTTCCTATTTTTTTTCTCTTTTTCACTCCTCAAGTGCACTTTAAATTATATTTGTTAACTCATAATTGTTGAAGCTTTTGGAACCAATTTTCTCCTTCTGAATTAATCTCTCTAACATTGTCTTGAAGATGGTACAATTTTCTTGTGTTAGAAGAATTTTGCCCCTTGATAGTGAGAGCATTGGGTTTTCCTCCTATGCTACCTTCGTTCTAACCATGATAACTTTATATAAATTGGGTTATGGTCAAATTTTAAGTCCCAAATATGCTCTCCAACCTTAACTTCATCTATCTTTTCTATCAAGCTTTGTGAACACATCACATAGTCAATGACACTTGACCCATTGTATGTGTTGCAAGTGAAGTTTTGAGATCTTTTACATCTATCTAGACCATTGCAAATAATTAAGTTGAAAGCCCCACACAGAGTAAGCAACTCCTCTCCAAAATGATTGCTAACTTTGTCAAATTTTGAACACCTCACCCATTGGGGATTCTCCTCTTCAGTGAGCCAAATAGGATTGTGATCCTCTTTGCAACAAAGAATACTAGCTTGATGATTTGTTGTTCTAGCAATGAAATCTCCCACTAAAAGAACTTCTCCCTACTGAGAGCACACATCAATATCTTGCTTTAAAGTTGCATATAGATCCTTGCTATCTAGCCCCTTATTTTTGTAAGTTTTTGAGACTTGAGGGGCAAAATAGCATGCTACAATTCTCATGTGATTCCCATTATTTGATATTTTGAACCATAAATATTGTTTATTTGCATCTTCTTTAATTAACCGAATGTAGCGACCTTCTTTTTCCTTCACTAAAACTAGTATTCCCCCATACCCTTTGCCCCTAGTCTAATATGACCTTCCTTGAGGTTTTTCTTTCTATTGTCGATGAGGGGTACAAATAGGAGGCATTGATTGACATATTGTGCTCATGATAATCCATAATTACCACTTTTCGTGTATCCCTTAAATCAACCTCCATTCTTCCAGTTGATTGTTATCTGTAATCGGTATTGGCTACCTTTTATCCTCATATTTGAGCGAGGGCCTGAAAATTTTACCCTTAAGAGGTTGGTGCAGTTGAAAGAAAGTTAAAATCATATATGGCCACACAATAAGAGGTTGATGCAACTGAAAGAAATTTAAAAGCATATATGGCCACACAAGCAAGAAAATGTTAAAATGTAAAAGATGGTTGAGACAATTGATATTGCATCGACAAGAGGCTAACACAAACTCTTACCCCCTCACTAACCCTCACCCAAATTCTGGCATATCATGATTTATCTAAATAAAAGGAACTTTGAATGTCCCAAACCCAATGGGCAATAAACCATTACATCTTTAAGGGGTATTTGAAGGCATCAAATGAGCTTGTAACCCAAGCTATGCATAAAAAAATAAAAATAAAAATTGAAGAAAAGGAAAACAAGAGGGGTGGTCAAAAATAGGTCGAGGAAAGGGATAACTCAAGTCCCATGATTGCTCCCTCTTCACAACATTACACTCAAGATATTGGAACTCCAAAAGTTGGTACAAAGATTGTAGCATCTTCCATGAGTTAACCCCTTCCATATCCACTTCTCACAAGCAATTATTTATTGATGGGTCAACCTAGGAATTATTCCTCCCACTGGGGTTGGAAGCAGCTAATAGGGCCTTTGGATAACCCTCACATATCTAAGTATGGTAACTTGTTTATCATCAACTAGAAAGACATTTGTAAACATTTCTTTTGTGAAGTATTCTTGTGCCTTTAGCATTAGATATGGTCCACTATAATATCTTTATGGTTACTATACCTATGATGATGATTTCACTTGATTTTGAGGGGATGTTTTAGATGTTTCTTCTCAGGTGCATTTGATTTCTCTTAAGATATGGCTTGACGCTTCTCCAACTATTCGATGAAGACATCTACCAAAGTGTCATGGCACTTCAGGAACTTGAAGCAACAATATTGGCCACCTTAAGACGAGCATTAAGTTTGGGATGGATCTAGCAGTAATGTTTGTCACCTTCTCCCTCTCCAGAAGCTTAAATGTTGCACATTGAATCAAGGATGTTGCCAAGAATGATGAAATATCCTAGAGACTCCAATTCACCCTCGGGCTAGCCTTGCACCTTCTTGATGGGTGTTCCCTTGTTGTTAGATCTTGTTGATGATAATGTTGACTTATGATCCCTTTGGATGGATGGTACACTTCTTCTTGATGATGTTGTTGTACCCTAGGCTTGTGATGTCACCCTTACATGGCCTATAGCAATGACTTGTGGTTGAGGAGAGATATGGGTTGAGGAGGCACCTTTGTGGTCGAGGAGATGGCTTGAAGTGAGGAGCACTCTTTGACCATTTGTAGAATCTTGCTTGAGGAAGATATTTACCTTTGAAGGATGATGTCATGCTTGGACAACATTTTTACTCATGCATGTGTGTAAAAAGAGGCCATTTTTTATGTTTTATTGTTATGAGAGTATCTTTTAGGTCAACCTGTGACCTAGTTAACTTATAAACACTTAAAATATTATTTTAATACTTTTTGCTCTAAATTTATTCAAAATAGACTTGTTTACACTAATATAAATAGAGGGGAGTTGATTTGGAGAGGATGATTGTCGCGCACACTATTATTTCCTCTTGTGAAAGAGTGTGCACCAGTAGTCTTATCTTCTTGAATGAAATGGATCACTAAAGACTAGTGATTTGTCTTGGGGAGGATAAAATTGGCTTGTGATGATTTTCTTAGATTGTGAAGTGATGCTATGATGAATTGTGCAAGTTTATTATAAGTAGCTTCTTCCATTTTACAAAGTTGTAGAGTTAGGGTGTCTATGAAGTTTCATATTATGTTGATCGTTTTATGGCTCTAAAATCTTCGTTATAAAATTTGTCACATGGGATCCATCAAGAAAACTAGAGTTGCATTCCTTGATCTTAAATCTCCATCGAATTTGAAAACCATTGCAGTTTGATTGAGAGTATACTCTCTCTAACTCGTTCCAACCAAGGTCCTTCACCTTTGATCTCGCCCTTCTTAAGTTCATATACCCAAGGTGGGTAAGACACTAGCTTTTGTGTGCCAATCCTTTAATTTTTATTTTTATTTTATATTTTTCTCTATTGCATAGTAAATTAAAGTTATTGTTTGGAAAAAATTGTACTTAATAGCTAAATATCCCTATACATTATTGTCATAGGGTTGGGGTTTGCATATCATAAATCAAAAAGGAAAAATATCATTTGTATTCACTTTTCGACCACAATTTTAGAGTTGACATCTAGGTTTTCCATGTAACAATGAACATCAAACGTCATTGAAAATGAGTCCATTTGAGGCTTTACATGGTGGTAGATGTAGGACAACAATGAGTTGGGATAATACACTAAGCATGGTTGTGCTTGGATCGAGAATGATTAAGGAAATGGAACAATAAGTTTTTAAAATCGTGCAGAATTTGAAGTTAGCCCAAGATAGGCAAAAAACTATGTAGATGAAATAGGGTTCACAAAGAATTTTGAGATAGGGATCATCTTTACCTATGAATGAGGCCAATAAATAGTTCCTTGAGCTTAGAAGTTGTGCCAAGATGTTACTAGACATTTTGGGCCATTTGAAGTGCATGATAGGATAGGGCTAGTTGCATATCAAAATGCATTTATTACTAGCACTAAAGCTAATAATGGTGTTTAATGTTTCCTCAAGATATATGTACATGATTCTAATCATGTGTTTGATTGGGATATGATCTAAGTGGAACCAAAGGGTGAGTTACAAACATAGACATTATGCATCCTCAATAGAAAAATAACATTTCTTTGGAGCCAAGACATCAAACAGGTAAAGGTGCAATGGAATTAGTTTGGTCCTTATGAGGTGAATTGGGAGTTGGAGAATGCCATGAAGGGGGCATACCGATATTTGTTCTAAATTTTGAGCAACACCAAATCTAGTGTTATTTCAATGTAATACCCTAGTTTTCATCCTTGGTAGATATTAACTCAAATTATGTAAATGTTATAAATATGTGAATATGGATTCCTATTATGGAGAACAAGGTTAAGGCTCTATTAATTTTTGGAAGCTCAGTGACAAATTCCAATCATGGGACTAGATTCCTCTTTTCGAGAGGATCAATTTTGACTTTAGAAGCACTCAATTTGGACAAGGGAAATTGTATTTTTGAATTGAATCCCACAATGTCACATTTGATCATGTTGACCATAATAGGAAATTGGACACCCTTGGAAGCCTATAAATACAAGTGACCTCAAGCTCATTTGGTCATCATCATAATCAAGCATATTCTTCTTCTCTTCTTCATCGATTGGTTCACACAGGTCTAAGGTTGGGTTGTAGATATTGGCTCAAACAGATCTGAAATTGCAAGGTCTGAAGCTGGCACGTGTGTTTAGGGTTTTGGTTTCCAATTGCAGGCTTGACATAGGAAAATTTCAGTTACAACCAAAGGCACATAGGGTCATTCGTGCAGTTGGAAGCTCTCAGTTGCACACATACCTCTTCCTCCATGTGGTTGGGATCTAGGATTATAATTTGACAATTGATTGTAGTTGACCACAGGTAGGAAAAGTTGTCCCTGGTCAATATTGATGTTTGGAACATATTTTTGATTGTTGTTGGGTTAATTTTGTTAGATGATTTTGTATTGGATCATTCTACTCTCTGCTAAACATTTTATGATAATCTAATAGAAGAATAATTTCAAAGGGATTTCCCCATAATGGGTTTTTCCCCTGGTCATTGATCAAATCTGGTGTCTCTTGTTGATGTGTTGATTGTCTCCTATTGTCATTGCATTACAGTTATATCTTCAGTTACTATTGATTGGTGAAAAGTATTAATTTCTATTGAAAGATTGCTAATTGAAGAATTGAATTGGGCTAAAGTAATTGAAACAACATAGAGTAGTGTAAAAATTAACATGGTATCAGAGCCAAGGTGAAGGACAAGCTCAAAAGAGGATAAGAATTGAAGCAATCATTTTTAGAAAGTTAAAGGAGCCGATCTAATCAAGTCAAGATGTCTTCCTCTTTCTTCAAGGAAAATGAGAAGTTGGGTAACTCATCTAACTTTGCCGCTTGGAAGATCAGGTTAGAGATAATAGTTGATAACAATGATGTTTTGGAATACATTCAAGGAAAGGTACTTGAGCCTCTGGAGAATGCTTCCATTGTTGCCAAAAACAAGTACAAGAAAGGTGAGTTAAAAGCAAAACAAATTTAGTTGATGGTTTATGATCATTTACTTGCTTATGTTGGGAATTTGATTAAGTCTAAGGATATGTATGATAAGTTTGTCGGCATGTATGAAATAAAAAATTTCAATGAAATCACCACCTTGAAAGATCAATTAAAAGACATGAATATGAATAAAGGAGAGATGATGCAATCTTATATCATGAGGATATATCGTCTTAAAGATCAATTGCAGAGACTTGGAGAAATTGTACCTGATAAGGAATTGGTAATTATAAGTCTTAGAGGTCTCCCTTATGTTTGGGAAACCTTCATTACCGCCATACGCACTGTTGTTTTCCGTCATTTGATGAACTTGTTGGAAAGCTCACTTAAGAAGAATCCATGATCATTTCAAGAGGGAGAATTCATAAACATGGAGAAGAAGAACTTGCTGCATTTTTTATTCAAAATAAGAAGAAAATGGGATTAGGAAGAACATCTGGTTCGAGTAGGTCCTCTCTCGATTCAAGGGACTCTTATAGAAGATCAAGGGATGTTGAATGCTACAATTTTCATAAGCCTGGTCAATATGCCCGAGATTATCCAAAAAAGAGAGATTCTCCAAGATTCGATCAAAGCTACAACAACAACAAGTACGATAATAGAAGAAGAAGAAGAAATGATCAAAGAGGAAGTGATGATAAAAGAAGGCAAGATTATAGAAGAGAGAGTGACGATCAAAGAAGAAGAGATACTCTGGATGATCGTGAAGAAAGTCCTCGTCTTCAAAAGAAGTCAAGAAACTCCAGGTATGAAAGTAATGTAGCTACTAGACAATCTGAATACATTCTTATTTCATACCTCTCTAGTTCTTCTCCTCCAGATTCACACAATAGTTGGTTGGTTGATAGTGGGGCTTCTAGAAACCTCACAGGGTATAAGGAAGTTCTCTCAAATCTAGTTGAGAGGGAGACAAGTTTGAAGATTATTTGATCGAGGTGGATGTTGGTGGCCACCTACCTATTCCACTTGGACCCCCACCACTGTCTCTTTCAAATTTTTCAGTTTCCTTAATTGTAGCACAAATTACTATTTTTGGTAGTTGTTCGGGTCTTGAACTTCCGGAGCCGTTTTGAGGCCCTAAATGACATTTTTTTGGGAAAATCAATACCAATAGTGGCCACTCAAAAGTTGTAGTCCTCGAATATATCTTTCTAATGAGGTATTGTGCGTGTCAAACAGAGATCATATGCCAAAGTTACGACCTGAGGAAGTTGATGTACCAATTTACCCAAATAGGGCCCATAGTTTTGGCGCTTCCTCTCCTAAGGTTAGGTTTTTGGATGTTTAGGGTTTTCCATTGTTTCTCAATAATAAATAGGCCTTTGAGCCTCATTAGAACATTGTTCAGAGGCATGTAGCCGCCACATCTCTTCTTAGAGATGAGCTAGCGTCACCTGAGCTAGTTTATTTCCATTATGTATGTAAGCATATTTAAGTTCTTTGATATTAATGAAATGAAGGTTTCTTTCTGCTGCATCTTTGTGTTCATGTTTATATCTGTCTATTGTTGTGTTCCTACATAAGTCTGGATCAGTGGTATCAGAGGGGTCTTCTCTTTCTCTTTTTTTCTTTGCATGTCCCCAACGAGGTCAGAATATAAGTACTTAGGGCTTTAACTGGTCGAACCTTTGCAAGACCAACCTCACAAATGCCGATGGCCTCCCATGGTGGAAGACAAGAAAGACGAGGGGCAGGACATCCTTTCAAAATCTTGCTCAAAGAAGCCCACGAGCGATAGAGGAACGCGATGATGGACAACTTTGCCCAGATCCTTTAACAACTACCCAAGCGTGACTCATCTCCTTCCAGCAACTGCTTTGGAAGTGCCACACCCTTTAAGGTACAAGTTAACTTTGACATCCCCATATTTGAGGGTCATATAGATGTAGACACTGTAGATAAATGGTTAAATTTGCTAGAAGGATATTTTTTTGTTCATGATTTTTCCAGCCAAGAAAATATTATTTTTACACTTCTCAAAGTCGCCCCCCATGTAAAGGACTGGTGGGAAACCTACTGTGAGAAGAAGGACGAAAGTACACCCTCACTATCCACACCCACTTGGAATTCGTTCTTGGATGCCATGAAGGAGCATTACTACCCTATTAGGAGCTATGAGGATAAATACATAAAGTGGACCACGCTGCGGCAGGGAAGGGACCAAGACGTGCCAAAGTTTACCAATATTTTTCATACCCTTCGCACGAAGTTGGGTATCAAGGATTCTGAGTGACATTTGGTACTCAAATACTGCAGCTGCCTACTCAGGTACATCCAGGACGAGATGGAGTTCCTGAACATATCCTCGCTCGGCACAGCGTACCGATATGCTGTCAAGATCAAGCAGAAGTTTAAACAAAAGAAGCAATACTTTGGATCTGTGAATTAGAAGCAAGGGAAAGGTGCCCCTAGATCGGAGAACAAAGGACAAAACCAAGGCGGGGTGACCCAGGACAACTCATCGAAGCTGCAAGAAAATAATATCACCACGAATTCAAAGAAGGACACAGGAAAGTGGTATGAGTTCAATAAGAGTCCCACTTACAACACAAGTGAGTGTTGGGTCAAGCAGTCGTTGGTGGCCAAGTTGAAGGCTTCAGAATTAGATGCATGTTCTAACTCTGAGTTATAACCCAACAAGAGGATTGACAAAGGGAAGAAAATTATTGATGTAGAGCCCAGCACCACTGTTGCCACCACCGAGATCCAGAAGAATGAGCTCGAAGATCTAGAGGTGGGGGAGCATCTCTTCCAATCACAGATGTGGGTGAAGGGTTCGCCACTATAATTCATTGTCAACAATCAGAGCCAAAAGAACCTCATTTCAACAAAGGTCGTGAAGCGGCTGGGCCTACTGACCATACCACACCCGTAGTCATACAACATCGGGTGGCCTTACCAAGGACGAGATCTTCAAGTCAGCCAGTAGTGTCACCTTCCCTACAGCATCAATCCCTTCACAAATGAGGTATTTTGTGATGTTGCTCCTCTTGACGTTTGTGATGTATTATTATGACAACCATACTTGTGGAAGTGACATGCTAGATATGAGTCAAGACCTTGCTCTTTTATTATTTCTTTGTGTAATACGTTATACTGGATACCGGAGGTAGCTCCGCTTACTGCCATCTCTTTGATCTCTACTAAGAAATGCAGTAAGATCATCTCCCAGACTAGGAAAATTGTTTTCTTTATGATTCGCTCTTAAAATAAGGGGAAAGGCATAGCCACATCCATGGCCCTCGGGAAGGGTTCCTCCACGCAGCAGAAGCAGGTGGATATAGTCGTGGAAGAACATAGGGACATCTTCTCCTCACCCACAAGGGTACCCTTGCATTGTCAGGTCAAGCATTCATTCGATCTGACTCCCAGAGCACCTCTACCCAACGGGCCGATATATCGCTGCTCCATTATGGAAAATTTTAAGTACAATCAACTACATGATCAACATCAAGTGCCACACAAGTTTCAGGTGGGTGACAAAGTTTGGTTGCATTCGCAGAAAGAACGCCTTACCAGAGCCCATCGGAAGCTCAGACCACTCTGACATGGTCCTTACACCATTACCAAGGCTGTGGGAGACAATGATTTTGAGCTTAACATTCCCCCATTCCTTGGTCTACACCCAATGTTCAATGTGGACTGCCTCCAACCATACTTACCACCATTATTGAACACATCAGATATTGCAGAACAACTCACACCAACATAGTTAAACCCAGACTTCATGGAACATGCCACAATTGATTGGATTATGGACACACGGGTCAAGGACACTCGCTATTAGAATATCCAACTATATCGGGTTGTCAAAGTTGGCCAACTCTTGCACCAAGGCAAGTGGATCACAATGGACCAAGTTCAACAGAAGTTTCCCCATCTCATGGAGGCACTCAATGCAATGGAGACCATTGCTTCCTAAGGGGGGAGGAGTGATCCAGGTGGATGTTGGTGGCCACTTGCTTATTCCACTTGAACTTCCACCACTGTCTCTTTCAATTTTTCAGTTTCCTTAAGCACAATTTACTATTTTTAGCAGTTGTTTGGGTCCTGAACTTTTGAAGTCGTTTTGAGGCCGTAAACGACGTTTTTTTTTTTTTTTTTTTTTTTTTTTTTTTTTTTTGGGAAAATTGGGGCCAACATGGGTCTGTAACTATTGTTGGCCACTTGAAAGTTGTATTCCTTGGATAGATCTTTCTAACAAGGTATTGTGTGTGTCAAACGAAGATCGTATGCCAAAGTTACGACCCCGGGAAGTTGATGTACCAATTTAGCCAAATAGGGCACATAGTTTTGGCGCTTCATCTCCTAAGGTTAGGCTTTTGGATGTTTAGGGGTTTCCATTATTTCTCAATAATAAATCAGCCTTTGAGCCTCATTGGAACACAATTCAGAGGCATGTAGCCACCACATCTCTTCTCAGAGATGTACTGCCATCGCCCGAGCTAGTTTATTTCCATTTTGTATGTAAGCATATTTTAGTTCTTTGATATTAATGAAATGAAGTTTTATTTCTGCTACATCTCTGCGTTCATTTTTATATCTGTATATTGTTGCATTCCTACATAAGTCTAGTAATTATTCTTGGGGAAAACTCTACATATTCAGTGATGGGATTTGGTACTGTCAAATTTGATTTGGACTATGGAAAATATATTATTCTGCATGAAGTAAGGTATGTTCCAGAATTAAAGAAGAACCCAATATATATTTCTGCCTTGGAAGATAAAGGAATGAGAATAACCTTCATTAATGGAAAGGTCCTCTCATAACCAAAGGGATCCCAGATGAAAGATGCCTTTACTTTGGGATATAGAGTGGGAGGACTATATAGAGTCATTGAAATACTTCTTCTAGCAAATATCCACAACACCAATCATCAAAGTGAGATATGGCACCAAAATAAAAGTAAGTCTAGGGGATCATTCCCTTCTAACAGGATCAAGACCGATGATAATTCCAAACAGGATAAAGTAGCAGTGAGAGAATAGGTTTGGAAGGATACTATGGTCGAAGAATCAACTATGAAGAAAGATGTTTGGGATATTGTTCAAAGACCGCAAGATGCAACTTCAAGATGGCTATACACAATGAAGTGTGAAGCAATTGAAATACTTAGAAGGTACAAGGAAGAAGTATGCGTTGAGCAATCTCAAGGGTTTGATGTAAAACACAAGAAGACTCTCATTAGTAAATTGAAGAAAGCACTATGTGGTTTGAAGCAAGCTCCCCAAGCCTATGCCTGAATTGACAGTTACCTAGTGAAGTTTGATATCACAGAAAGTAATGTCGATCTAGACCTCCACTTTAAACTGGTCCAAGGTATGACTTTGGTTTTGATTTTTTATATTGACGATCTATTCCTGACAGGTAGTGGGCCTTTGATGATCAAGCGTAAGAAGGATTGTGGCATGAGATATACCTATAGAGATATGAGTCTATAAATACACTAGACTTCGTCATACTTTGACTGATGAGCATATTGTAGCATGGATTGATGTGACCCTCCCGAGTAAGGGTCTGGGTTGATCAAGGACACTGAGCATGCTCTTCCCCCCTATTTGAGCTCCCAAGGTGAGGAATTGAGATGTACGGCTCTTGGGGTTGAGGGATCACTAGACAATAAGGTATCACCCATATATATTACCCATAGGGTGGAAGATGTAGCTACCCTATCTTGGTCTATGCAGAGTATACCCCAGTTGGCATCTGTCTTTCTCACCCATCTAGACAATGGGTGTTGGTTGTGTAACAACCTTGGTGAAAATTCCATGTAAAAAAGTTAATAAAGGCAAAATAAGACCACGGGTAAGGGACACTTGTTACAAGTTGAATGTTGGGAAAATATATCCTAGTGCGCATCACTGGATGTGTGTGTTTTGGCTAAGGGAAATTGGCAAAGGCTAAGGCAAAGGCATTAAAAGGAAAAAAGACATTTTTGGCACATTTATTTATGAAAATAAAGGAAGTTAGGAGAAAAGGAAGATAAAAGGTCATAGGTTGCATGTGATGAGGAAAATGAAGAAATTAGAGGCCTTGTTGATAAAAAGGCTTATGAGGATTAGTTGGCAGGTTGCTCGGTGTTAGGCTTGCTCAATGTTAAGCTCTTAGTCAGTACAAGTTTGGAGCTCTCTCATATTCTCTCTCTCTCTCTCTCACTCTTTGTCACTTAGAGTTTTCTTGGAGCACTCTAGCCTTGGATCAAGGAAGGAAAAGCAAACGAAGGGAAAGGAAGGAAAGCAAGGATTAAGGAAGGAAGAGAAGGATCAAGAAGCTTCAGCAGGAATACTTGCAGGTAAACTTTTGCATGTGTGATTTCCTAGCTGGTTTGAACATGCATGGCTTTCCATGTTGGTGTATGGTTCTCTTGCTATCAGTGGCATGATTTTGCCAGGTTATGACAGTGGTTTTTAGCCTAGTCTTTCCTTTTTCTAGATGTCATGGTATGTTGGGATGTTTATTTTGGTTTTGGAACTTTGGAATTGCTAGATGGGTTTCGAAATCTAGGGCGAAGGTGGTCTCAAGGTTCATTCCCAAAGGCCTAGGAATCCCTTGATCAATTTTGGCAGGATACATGGTAAAGCCTGAGGGAGCGGTCTTGGTTTAGGGCCCAGTGATCTGGGTTTGGATTGCGGTAAATCCTAGGAGACGGAAAATTCCTCAAGGATAGTGATGGATTCCGGATGGCATTCCAAGTTCTGTTTGGTTGTGATCAGAGCAACAATTTTGGTGTGATCATGGTTGGATGAGGGTGGAGGTGGTTTAACCTCTGGATTCCCTTGTTTTTTCTTGGATTGGTTGTTCTATGAGATCCCACATTCATGCTTGGAATATGGCACGGGGGTGACTGCCTGAAAGAGAGATTTGGTTCAGCCATGTCTATGGTCAGGTGATACGTGGAAGCCCCGGACCTAGTCGGAGTTGCCTATGATAAATAAAAGCTAAGTTCTCTTACTTTTGCACTAATTTATATGTGTATTTAATGGTTGTCATATCTCTAATATTTAAATGGTTTTATGCTGGTTATAATCATGGTTGAATGATTGGTTCATGTCATGGTTATTTCATATACTTACCTGTGACTGTTAAATGGATGGATGTAAGATCTAATTGATGATGTAGTGATTCAATGGAGAAGGAGGTGATTCTTCTGGTTATATTTCATAAGTTTTTTAAGTCATTTATGCTCTGTCTTGTATCCTAGACCTCTAGGTTGCATTGATGCCAAGCGTTTGAAAAAATGTCAATCCCGGTTGGGGATGCTCATGTCTAGTCCTGAGGGTGATTTTGATTGATCAACATGGTTGTCATGCTTTTAATGATTTCTTAAAGTTACAACAAGTTTTGGGCAAAGGCTAAGATTTTGGGCTAGAAAAGTGGCTCAAATCCCGAGGTCGCTGACACAAAACTGGAAATTCTGGACCACATTCGTTGGTAGGCAGGTCTGTGAGAGCGACTTTAGGTTGTTGGTCACTCCCTTGCCCATAACATGAGAGAAAATAAGGCCTAAGAGCTACAAAATAACAGTGGGACACAAGGACATGTTGTCTGAGTGGTTGACTTGTCTCCTCAGGGGTCTGTTGATGATGTTGGATGATTGTATGTGATGTTCCGTCGATTCCACTTCCTCAAGGTGACATAGGAGGTCGAATATGATTGTAGTAGCGTCTCTCCTCATGTTTACTTTGGTTGGCATGGTTACTTTGGGTAGACCTGGGAGGGGGCGTTACAAATTGGTATCAGAGTGTGGTTGTGCTCTCCTTGGGTGAATCTTTTGGTCATACATGCATGTCAGTTGCATGTGTCTCTCTTACACTTGCACTCCATGTGCTTGTTGCATTACATAATGATTGTTCATGATGGTAGTAAGGTTATCATGAGGAACTTGATGTTGATTTTATGGAATGCATCGTCAAGAGTATATGACTGGTTATATGAGTATATGAAACTTGATTACATCCTTGTATGTTGGGTTCATTCTTGGTTATTTGATTACATGCATCAGTCTTGTAGGCTGAATTGATCACTTATGCTCGACTACATGTGATTATGCATATGAGTAGTTGATTAAGCATTGCTTATGCAGGTTGATAGTTGCATAAGGAAATGTGTACAATGGAGTAATTGTTGTGGTCATACACGTATGGTCTTGGTTATAATTATGCATGAATAGTAGGTCAAACATGCCTTGTGAAGTCATGGTATGAAATTTAGGTTATCATGGTGATATTGTTATGTTATGATGATAATGTGTTGGCTGAGATAGAGCAGGAGATGCAAAGCATCATAATGAGGTTGTAACATTGGACTTTGGGGTAAGAGTAGATCTACATACATGTATTGTATGTTTTTCATGCAGGTATGTATGTCAATGATTGTTATATGCATTAGGTTTATATACATTAGGGTTATGTACATGTCTTTTGATGTTATGGTTACATTGAGGATAGATGATGTTAGTGATTAATGTAGTTATATGCACGTGTTGGATAGTCAGGAATGATAGTAACATGTAGTTGTATGCATTGCTATTTTTGTTTTATATTAGATAACTTGATGATTATGTTATATGTTGTTGATGAGTATGTTACAGGTTAACTTGTTGTTATTATATGACAGTTAGCATAACGATTAAGTTATATGTTGTTGATGAGAATGATAGTTAGCTTGATGATTAGGGTTATAGAATTTATACCTTGATGTTATATGTATCATGCTAAATTGGATTGGCCTATGTAGATGGTTATGGTTACGATTTTCATGTATGAGCTGCATATTTTTGATATGGTGTTGTTCTAATCTAGATTGACTTTGCATATGTGTGAATGATAATTGTGTATGAGTTATGATGTAAACATGTTAGCTAGTGACTATTATGGATAACATGATCTTATTTATGTTTGAGTTGATATGTTGTGAAGTTATATCTTGCTAACTAGATTGATTGTGTAGACAAGATAGCCTCCCTTGAGATACAGTAAGGTACGAGTTTGCTTATGTTGTATATTTGGTGCTTGACTGTTTGATTATGTCGCCTAGTTGATTTATTTAAAATGGTATGTTGCAAGTTGGTTGAATGTCTGATGTATTGCATAATATGAGTAAGTGTTCAAATGATCTTGTTTTAAGATGATTGTGCTAATACATATGAGTTGAGATAGTTGACATGTACTTGAGTATGATAGGTGATAGTTGTAGCATTATGCATTATGACTGATGACTATGAGTTGACTATGGATTATGACATGATTGTTAGTCCTGGTAAAGGTTGATTTCGAATTGATAGATATGATTGTCTTGATATGTGGAACATGTGGTTGACATGTGTGAGCAGTTGCAAGGAACATGCTTGGTATTAGTGTGACAAGGTAACAGTTGATGTGCTTATATAACTAACATTTGGCTGATGCGACAACGCATGGTAAGCCTTGATTGCAGTAAAAGGAAAAAGGTAAAAGAAAGGAATTGGGTAAGAATTTCATTGGCTAGGTTTGGAAACCCTAATTCCAAACAATGGAGTGCTTTGCATACAGGGAGCCTTCTTAACCTTGATTTTGTTGACATTATGTGGATATGTGCTAGATTCATGAATATGTACTTGACATGTATATTAGCTAGTCTCTAGTTACAGGTGGATCTGTCAAGATAATTGGAGTCCCTTGAGAGATGGCGTGGATGTGTTCAGTTGCAAGGCAACAAGCTTGGCACGACAAGATAAGGTAACTGATGTATTTTTATGTTATTTATGCATTGACATTATGTGTTTGTGGTAGTATAATGCAATGAGTTGCATGGCAAGAGAGATTTCCATGAATCATGAAGAAGGCTTGGCTTGAGCTTTCCTTTGGAAG